>OZ007533.1:947259-1120726 GCA_963931895.1 Eupithecia pulchellata | reverse complement strand
CGGATCTTATGGATGTTGGTGAATGGTGGCTTACCGTTAGTACGGAGGGTAAACCAGAACAAGGTATTTTTCTCGAATGTGTTGATCGAATCTTGACGTGATTGAACAGGTCAATCACGTCAAGATTCGATCAACACAATCCACCCATAAGAGTCCTCGCCCTTTGGTCGTGTTTCAATTTAGTACTAACCGCAGTATAAACTCTGAAAGTTCAGAATCCTCTCCAAACTCGTTATGAATAAGGCCCATGGTGGCGATGTCCAACGCAGCCAGGGGCCTCCTTTCTTCACGGTCCCCCAGTCTGGGTCCAGCGTGAGATAGCTGTAGTCGGTGGCTTCGGTCCCAGGCGGTAGAGGGTCCATGCATTTCTGCTCGATCGGGCCTAAGGCGTTCAGTGAGGTTTCCCACTGGAAAGGAATCATTAAATCTTCATCTAATCTATAACTTTATGGTCTGGTGCCGGCATAGAATTTCACCACCCCAACTCTTCCTGTGGGTGTCGTAAGAGGCGACTAAGGGAGACACATCGGGGGGGCGGGCAGCGCATAGCGTAAGAACTTTGAAGCAGTGGAGAAAGTTAGGCTGCCTGTTATAAAGATTACGGCGTAAGCGGAATGACGTAGCTTCTTTAGGGTTCCATACCGCAAAATGGAAAAAAAGGAACACATTGTTCTCGAATCTACCTGTCAACCTTCTTTTCAAAGGAAACCGTGGTGGTATTGGACTTGATCAATTAAATCAAACATTGCAATTTCCAAGAAAATCACATGTTAAGGGACCTGAATCATATTTGGCGCAGTGGACCAATGTCCATTTGAGCCGAGAAGGTTGCGGGTTCGTATCCTGTACGGAACTAGTTGTGCATTCTGTAAAAACCTCACCAAAGAGTTGATGGTTTCGACGTCATTCACCGCGTCCACATCTAGTAGAGCCAACAGCGCCATATTCTGCAGCCCGCTAACAAACAACCCGCACTTCACCGCGACCTGCTCGAACGAGGGTAGCGCGTCTACGTCGTCAGAGTCTGAGTCGCTTTCCGAGTCCTGCCGGGTGGATTTTGGTCTGGAAGTAAAGATATTTAATGATTACTAGATTCTTTTGCATTTCGTTATCGTTCGAGTACTACTTATTAACACGTACGTTCATTACAAGATAAACTGAGTTTAGGCAATTTACCGACATAACTTTGAGCTCGAGAGCTGTCGTATCACACGAAGTTGAAGTTGATCGCAGACAGCAAATGAAATTCGGTTAGTCTGGCCTGATTATAAAACCTTGCTCAGTCATCGATCTCTGCTAGTAAAGCTTTTCTATGGCATAAATGTCACTCAAGCATAGTTACACGCATTCATAAACGGGCCCAAGTTAGAACGAAGATCTAAAATTAGACAGGACTACTGGGAGATGCTGTTTGCGACGAGCTATCTATACTTAATATTATAAAGAGGAAAGATTTGATTGTTTGTTTGTTTGAATTGAATAGGCTCCGAAACTACTGGACCAATTTGAAAAATTCTTTTACCATTAGAATCCTAAATTTTCCGTGATGAACATAGGCTATATAATATTTTCAAAAAAGTTAGGGATCTGCATGAAAAATTCAATAATTGAACCGTGCGCTGTATAATATGGCGCACGGTGCTTGCTTTTTCTCTACGGCGAGTGTCAGTTATGGAGTGTCGAGTCAATGTCAAAAACCCCAATGCTGTTAAAAAAAGTAAGGGATCCGTATGAAAACTGTGAAACCCATGGTGTTAATGTGTATAATTTCTAAAATTTTTGTTTAATACCCGTGCGAAACCGGGGCGGACTGCTAGTAGTTTATAGCTATTGGAGATAGGGCAATTTAAAAAAGGGCTGATGACGACACATACATGGTAAGTTCAAGCCACGTACTTTCACATCTACGGCTTTTAGATAGATAGCGTTATTAAGCGTATTATTAAGTATATTATATTTTAAATAAATAAATAGTGCTGGCCAATTTTTATGGTAAGAAGATTCCTAAATCATAAATTTGGTTCATCTAGACACTAGAGTTGTCTAGGATAATAATAATGATCTAAAAACACGACTAATGCCTATGACCAACGCAATAGGCACAGCGTTGTAACTATTTTGTGTGTGTCATTTCCACAAGAAGGTTTTATTTTTGTTAGTTGCTAGAACTGGGCCACTAAAATAATTGTTGTCTAAACAGACATTTCGAAATGCGAACAGAATATGTTCTACTTACCGATCATTAAACGTAACTTGTCTCTCAACCGCCGGAGTAAACTCCCTGAGTTCCAACGGAGTCATAACCCGACTGCTGTACCCGCTACTCTTATCAGAAAACGCCAAATGACTCAGTTTCTCCATCAAAGGCGTCAGTTGCACTCCAGAGAGCTTCTTCTTAAAACCAGTGGACTCTTCAGATCCTATCTGCGAATCTGAACTCTCGTTCAAAGATTTTAGAGGCAGAGACAGCGATTTTCGCTTAGACTGATCCGTGTTTTTGGCAATTTTCTTCGGTGTTCTTTGAGGGGATCTCGTCAGCTCTGAATCGAAGTCTTCAAACTTCTCCTGCTCGCAAATCTTCATGTTGTAAGTGAACATGTTTTCTGCTGTGGCATCTTGCTTCATTTTAGAGTAATGTTGTTCTAAATACTGATTGAAAAGCGACTCGGATATCGCTACACCGTCGTTTCTAAACACAGGGAATAACGGATCGTTTATCGTCATAGTGCTGTGACTTTTTTGCAGGTCGTGATTCGACGGAGACAAATCTTCGCTAATACCATTCTCAGATCGTTTTAACTTGAATTTCGACGTTGCTCGGTTAGAAATACGTTTGAAAGTCTCTTGCAGATCTGTCACACTCGCCAGCTTTCTGATGGGTTCAGGTTTGTTGATATAATGATCAGCAATGCAGTTCATGTTGAGTACTATTTGGTTGTCTCTCTTCTCGTTTTCAAGGACTTTGGCACTGTTTTCTATATTCTTTAGTACATCAGGTTCTATGTCAGCTTTGTCTTGTGGTTGTGTGTCTGGGTTTTGGCAGATAGAGAGCATGTTTCCGTGTAGGCGTTTGTATTCGACCATGGGGGTTGAGCAGACGCTTGTTTGTCCGGTGAACACTGTTTCGTTCTCTTTTGACTCTTCGTCGACTGATTGCTGTGTTTTGAAGCTAAGTGATAGCTTGTTTGGTCGTGGTCTGGGTTTGTTGGTGAATGGGACGACGTCAGGCATGCTGGTTGCTTTGTCTTTGCTCTCTTCGCGGTTGGGAGGTGATATCATATTGTGATCCTCTTCTGGCACGGCTGTGAAGAGTAGTGATTTGTCTCGCTTCATCCCACCTTGGGGGAATTTCTCGCGTTCTACTTCTTGGTTCTGTGGAAAGGAGAAATACATCAAACTGTGTATAAAGCTGATATGTTGGAATATAGAAACCACGACACGCGAATCGCAGCAATGGGGTAGAGTCAGCTCAGGTCTTCATGCATCTTTGTATACAAAAAGAAAAAAATAAAGAAAATAGAGCGTGCTCTGATTCACCTCTATCTTCAGGAACATAAGAAGCAAGATCACACACAGCCTCACGTCTCTACAATCAAAACGTTTATCCTGGCATCGAATAAGGATTTCACCTTTCTAGTCTGTCCAGAGCAGTTTTCCCAAGCCTACTATTATAGTTATAGATGACATAGAAATACTATATTATAGTTACAGTATTTATATGTCATCTATATTTACATACAGTATTTGATTACCTTCCTAAACTCCGCCATCATCTTCTCCCCATTAGCCTGGAACTCCTGCAGCCTATCCGCCTCCTTCTTCAAGTGATGATGCATCTTCCTCCCCACGTAGACCGCGAGCAGCTGGGCCCCCAGGGGCAGGGGGGTCTCGGTCTCGAGGGTCTCGGCCGGAGACTTTATCCTGTACGGGTCTACCACGGTCAGGTACGAGGTTAGACTTGCGGGGAGTTGGGTGGCGATTATCCTGGAATTATGACCTTTAAAGTAATTATAGAAATGGTGGATAAAATATACAGCATCGTCTAGCCCCAAACTGGGGAGAACTAGTGTTGGGCGAGTAAGTACTAGAAAACTGATATACTAAATACATAAACAAAATAAATAAATAATGCTGGACAATCCACACAGCATCATCTAGCCCTAAGCTAAGCAGAGCTTGTGTTATGGGTACTAGATGACTGATATACATAATACAATATTATTAAATAGATAGATATTTTTTATTATACATAGAAAACAACATAAATAGATGATGTGATTTTTTCTTCGTTCCATTGTTCATTTTAAAAATGAACAGGCGAAAGCCGTTATTGCCATATTGTCTTACGCTTATCTTATTTTCTTTAGTTTAGTGTAAATTATACGTCTTTATTAAACCGATCTCGAAACCATAAAAACCGATGCGAAGCCGATACATTATACAGCATCGTCTAGCCCGAAACTGAGCAGAACTACTAGTGTCCTAGGTCATAACACTTGGGTAGTAAGTACTAGAAAGTGATAAACTTAATACATAAATATGTATAAATATGATATTACAACCAATCTCTAAACCCTAAAAATCGGTGCGAAGCCAGAAGGATTTTACTTCTTATAAAAGTGAAGTGCATTCATAAAATTAGGATGGTTGATGTTGGATTTACTTTAGTTGTAACGAGTATTGTATTCCTTATCATTCGTCTGTTTACAGACTAGGTACTCCTTATCAGTTGGTGCAAATAATAGGTAACTTATGTAGGTTAGTTCTGTGACTAATACATAGTTACATATTAGTAACATACTTACTTGTTATTATATAGTATGACGCCGCCAAGAACGCCTTTACTTTTGCGACAATGCTCCAATATTTGCATCGACTCCATGTAGACTGAAGTGGCACTCTGGAACAGACGTTATTGTTTGAGGAATAGAGTAGCTTTTAGATATTTTAGTTCTGTGAATTACAAATATAGCAGGAATAAATTTATATCACGTCTACTGGGAAATTTTATTTTTCTGAATTGTTTGTCGTTGGATGAATATCGTAAATAAAACCTAGACGGATTTTCAGTAGAACATTTCCAATGAGGATTAACGTTTCCAAGTGATTTGATTATATCTTGGTTCTAATGGAAACAAAGACATTTTAGTACTAAATAAAACAAGATGTACCAAACCTACCTACTTATAGTTACTAAGCAGGTATATAGATACTCTATTAATTTAATTATTATTTATTTTGACTTTGTAAACAAGGTTACAAAATAATTGACTTTCACATATTAAAGCCAATATTAGCCCAGACAGAGTAAATGATCATTACCTATCTAACATGAATACCAACATATTGCATGAGTAGCATGATAAGATTTAAAATGTAAATAAACACTTCAATTGCACTATGTACAGTTACCTCGTGTTTTGTAATCGATATAAAATTGGAACTTTATCAAAATCGCTTCATTATTTTATTTGAGCCATGATAACGAACATTTTACTCTTTTTTTCATCTAAGAATTGGCTCAACTTAATGCAGGAAAGAACATAGGCAAATGCAAATATACCAGAATCTTTACAAAATTAAGCAAAAATACACTTTGATGTAATATAATATTAGTAATAATTATGATGAATGTCAAATGTTACTAATTTACAATACTGTTGACGAATTTGCTAAATCCAAACTAAAATTACATTATCCGATGAAACAATGAATAATTAACAATTCTGGCTTCTAGATTGGATCAGATTAATTCTATTTGCTCGAAACTTAATTATATTTCATTAGTTTATATTATTTTTAAATAATGTAAATATTTTTGAATTCATTCTACGTTTTCTTTAAATAAAGTCGAATCAATTTTGCAGTGCCCTTTCAGGGTAAGCTGTATGAAATTTGACTTGTCTAAGTGCTTATTTTGTAAGCCTATAGAAATAAATTTATTGAAATCTGGTGCATGTACTTAAAACCTACCTAACCAGTCACTGAGACCTAAATGTACGTACATGCAAGCAAAAATAAATGGAAATATGAATGGCATTAAAATAGAGGCCCAGCAGTTGCCAACAGACATGACGCATAATATACTGAACTGTTTTTGAGAGGTGGTATTTGGTACTTCATCATAATCATTCATTCATCATTCCGCCAATTGTCGCTTATTTTAAGACTATTTAATTTGTTAATTACTCATAAGTTAAGTGTGCAATAAAGTATTTATTTTTATTATAATTATCAGTCTTAGCATTGCACCCGTGCGAAGCCGGGTCGGGTCGCTGGTAATAAAATAAAATCTGTACCTTAGGAAGAGTCAGCATAGGCACTCTCTGGAATATGTGGCATCCAAACTGAAGAACTGGTAGGTACGTCTCAAACACCTGAACACAAAAAAATATCGTAAACCCTTCAGTAAAACTTCTTCGCCAAAACACATCAGCAAATGTCTTATCCGCTTTTTCTAACACTTTAATGTTTCGAGATCAAAAGTGGCATATTTCAGCTTTTAGAGCGTGGAGTAACAGACAAACATACATAAATAACGTTTCGCCTCTTTAATATTAGTGTAATATGATTACACTCTCAGACTCACAGGCTGCAGGGTGCCAGTAAGGTATGAGCCGTGGTACACTACACTACACACGCACCTTAAATTTTATATTTTCATATAACACCACAAGACTTGACGAAGAAGCAGCCACACAGCCATGGCAACATCATGACTAGATGACGGGTCTGGGTGTACACGCCGCCGCTTGCCTTTTATATAAATAGATCGAAAAATAATAAAGCATAATGTTGATGTTATATAGTATACCATGATAAATACAGGTACTTTAACGGCAGGGAAAGACCGAGGGGTAGATCGCCTATGCGGTGGATTGACCAGATAAGATCTGCCGTTGGTGTCTTACACACACATGTACAGTAATGCTCCAGAATGACCACCAACAGAGATGGTAATACATCGTGAAGCGAGCGATTAGCCTATAAAACAAAAGACGAGATCGTCATGACGACTACGAATGAGACCACAAACCTGGTAGAGCTTCTCGGCGAGTCTCCTGCGGTCGTCCAAGTGAGCCGCTATCGCGCCCAGCGAGCCGTGGTACACCCGCACCATTGACGTCAGGAGGGAGGCGCGGTTCTTTAGCACCCAGTCGGGAATGTTGCGGTCGCTGCCTATAGCCTGAGAGAGAGAGTTATCTACAACTTATTTATAAATATATAATGTTGGACAATCCACATAGCATCACCTAGCCCCAAGCTAAACAGAGCTTGTGTTATGGGTACTAGATAACTGTTATACATAATACAATATTATGCATAGAAAACGACAAGAACAATCTAAACAAATATCTAAATATTGGCTTGTTATTATTATTTGTGTTTCTTGCAGTTATATTTTGATTCTACAAAGTGGGAACTTATTAAAAGCCACCTTTTATCTTTACACATATTATGTATTTATGTGCAGAAACACGCGACCTGCCATATTCCTAGATCCTTGACAGCTTGAGCCAACAAATATTGACTGTTTAAGTTATTTCTTCTGATTCCAATTAATGGATGTAGTATTTTTACTAATAAATACTTTAACCCTTCATAACAAAAACATGGGAGGTGTATACGAGTACAAATCTCTCAAATATTTTTGAATACCGATATACGGTCAAGCATGTTGATCCACGAAATGTATTATTACCCGTAATGGGGTATTTACACGGGTCGATTTTCGCCGTGCGGCGAGTCGCTTCACTAATTGCCTCACCAAGCCGCATCGCTAGCCCATTTACACAGGTTACTAAAATCGCATGCTGCTCGGTCATTTCCATCGAAAATTTTGAGCAGAATTGCCGTTTGTGCCGGAATTGAAATAATTAATTATTCAACAATTGCTTAAAAAACAAAAAGAAGAAAAAACAAAAAAAAAAAAACGCCTTCATGCGGCGGGCGATCGCCTGCAACTGATCGTTTACACGGTCGATTTTAGTCACCAGTCGCATGCGGCCGGTCGCCGCGCGGCCAAAGTCGGATGCTACCCAACTTTGGGGCTTGCGGCTTTAGTCACTTGCAACTCTGCCGAATTGCCATTTAGATGGTCGATTTACGCCGCGCGGCAAAAATCGTGCGGCTTTAGTCACCCGTGTAAACCCATAGGGGGTTTACATAAACACATGTCTTTGGTGACCTTACACATGTCTTTGGCAATTAAAAATCTTTATTTAATCTTTATACATCAATAAATATATAAAGTAATATACAGTAGGTATATAAAGTATGTGCAGTTACCAGGATATACCGTCCGTACTCCCGCAGTATGAACTTGCCGCTTTGCAGCGTGATGGCCAGCGGTTGGGAGAACAGAGACTTGATGCAGTGGGCAGCGCCGACAACCTAACAAAAAATAAAAAGTGTAAATACCCAGATAAAAGTATTATAACTCCTTCTCACTCTCTCTTATTGCATGTTACATAATGCGAGCCTATGTCAGAATAGAGGTAACCTTACTACATACTACCTAGATAGACTGGAGACCAATGTACACATTACCATCTACATAGTTCAAATGCAATAAAATTAATTGCCCATATCATTCAATAAATCTTTAATAATAACCATTAGCCACTCACGTAGAAGTATTTATCATTTTATCAAACTATTAGTTTTTCTTGTTTTTAGTTATTTACCAACTTTAAATAATATTTATACAAAATCAAAATCAAAGTGCTTTATTTCCTTTAGACCTTACAGGACTCTTGGACACGTCACAAAATACAAGTTAAATAAGAAATAAAAATGGGAAATAAAGTGATCACTTTGATTAATTGTTCACTTCAATCTTTTTTAGGTAAATGAAATGAAATGAAATGAAATTTATTTATTGTAGAAACTGTGTACAAATAAGATCTTAACAGCTAGGCGGAACAACAGTTTATCCATTAATTATGGACGTACAATATTTAACTTATATAACTAGGTAATTTAATGATTTTATAATTCTTTGATGTCATAAAAACATTTTTCTAAGAGCCACATACGGAGTTTTGTCTTAAATAAACTAGTAGGTAGTTCTCTTATGTGTCTAGGAATTTTATTATATACTTTCACAGTCATGTTATAGCAATTTTTCCCACTCAGTGCAGTTTTGTGTGGGGGCAATATAAGTCTGGTAGGATCTCTATATTTTATAACAGAGTTATTTTTATCTTTATATTGATTAAATAATGAAGCATGCTCTTTTACAAAACAGCCAATTTGGAAGATATATAAACAAGTTAACGTTAGGAGCTTATGTTTCTTAAAGAGAGGCCTGCATGACTCTAATGGGCCTACTCCAAAAACGGCTCTTATACACTTTTTTTGAATAATGAAAGCTCTTTTGATGTGCGTAGAGTTACCGAAAAGCAAAAGACCATACCCTAATACAGAGGTGACGTAGCCAAAATATGCGGTTAAAGCAGTTTGTTGGCCTGATGTTCTTAATCTTTTCAGAGCGAAAACGAAACGATTAAGTTTTTTGCACATTTGCTCTACGTGCGATTTCCAATTTATATGTTTATCTAATGTTATCCCGAGGAATTTTATTTCGTCTACCTTTTCTATTGTTTTATTTCTACATGTCAGAGTTCTATTGTATATATTATGATTAAATTTAATGTCATTATTATAATTTTGAAAATGTACATATTTAGTTTTTGAAATATTGGCTTGTAATTTATTAGATTCCAGCCAATTTACCACTAAGTCAGCTTCCAAGGTGAGACAGTCGATTAGTGTCCCATCCTTTTTCTCATCAGCAACTACAATCGAGACATCGTCAGCAAAAAGAACACATTGGTTCCTTGTGATATTTGGCAAATCGTTGATGTAAACAAGAAATAGCAACGGTCCCAATATACTACCCTGTGGCACGCCAGAATTATTCAGTTTAGCGGTAGATTGGAAGGTAGTCGATAGCATTTTGTTATTATTTAAGTTTTTAACTTCTACGTATTGTTTTCGCCCAGTTAGGTAGCTTTTAAGCCAATCTAGAGCAAGGCCTCTTATTCCGTACATTTCACATTTTTTTAGCAGTATATTATGGTCTACAAAGTCAAAAGCCTTGCTCATGTCATAAAATATAACTGAAACTGGTATACGCCTGTCAACAAAATCAACTACTTTGCGCACAAGTGAAAATGCTGCTAGTGTAGTAGACTTGTTTTTCTGAAACCCGTTCTGTTCCTCCGCTATTATGTTATATTTGTCAAGAAATTCAGTCAAGCGACGATGAATAGCTTTCTCGAAGATCTTAGCAAAAATAGGAATAAGAGTTATAGGTCTGTAATTGTTTAAGTCTTTGTAACTACCTTTTTTATGTAAAGGTTTTACGACCGATAATTTAAGCCTTTCAGGGAAAGTACCTTGAGAGATAGAGAGGTTGAGGAGATACTTTAAAACAGGACAGATTATGAAAACACATTGTTTTAGTATGTGAGTAGAAATATTATCGAACCCTACTGATTTCGTATTATTTAACGAGAGTATAACCTTTATAACTTCAGCGTCGGTTATTGGCTGAAGAAAAATGCTGTGAGAGTTCGTTTTCATTCTCGGAACATCATTAAGTTTGGTATTTTTGACCATCGTGCTATCTTGATCTTTGTTAGTTATATAAATAAAATAATCATTAAAACTCTCAGCTATAAGTTGAGGTTCGGTCACTAATTCCCCTTTGCAAAGTATAGCATTAGTATTGTCTAGAGATCGTTCACAATCAACTTTATCTTTAATAATATGCCACGTAGCTCTACATTTGTTTTTTGATTTTTTTAAGAAGTTGTTATTAATTTTTTTCCGTGACATATTTATACATTTTCTTAAAGTGACACAATATTTCTGATAATTCAATTTCGCGTTAGAAGTCTTTTCCTTATAGCAGAGGTACCTTAATTCTCTTTTACGTTTTGTAGATACCCTTAATCCTTTTGTTATCCATTTTGCAGAGGACGAGTTAGGCTTGACCTTATGTTTTTCTAATGGGAAGCATAAATTGTAAATTAGACAAAATAGATCATGAAAGTTGTTAAATGCTTTATTAAGATCACCCTCCTTAAGAGTGTCTATCCATGAGAGTCCAGTTAAATGCTTCAAAAAACATTCTATATTTTCTTGAGAGTAGTTTCGCGATTCAATATACCAATATTCAAAATATTGAGGTTTATTATACACAGAAAATGTTAATGTCTGGCTTGTGTTATGATCAGAGAGATATGTTGGATGGGTACTGCCTATAGCATCTATATTACTTATAAAGTGATCTATGCAGCTAGCTTGCCTAGTAGGCTGCTTAATATGAATGCTGAGATTATAGTTTAAGGCAAGATCTGCTAGGCGTGAGGCTGCCGTGCTCTGTCGTAACATATCAATATTAAGATCTCCAGCTAGGATAACTTTTTTAGAAAGCTTAACCACATACTTGTCTAACAAGAGCTCTAGTTGGCTAAAAAAGACGTTAATGTCACTCGCAGGGGTTCTATAAATGCAAAAAATTATGTAATTTATAGACGATAAGATTATCCCACATATTTCAAATGACTTTTCTATAGGTAATATGGTTTTAGTGAGGTCAATTTTTTTATATCGAAGTGGATGTCGTATTAATATACAGGCGCCCCCTCGCTTTTCATTAGCTCTTGAAAAAAAACTAGCTAACTTAAAGTGTTTCAGGTTAATGTTTAATTCACTACCAGACCTAACAAATGTTTCTGTGAGACAGACAACATCAATATCAGTCCCTTTTCTAGAAAATTCATCAATACATATTTCAAGCGAATCGAGCTTATTTAATAAACCAGCTATATTTTGGTGAAGAATAGTAAAACTTGGTAACGAAGGATTATTATTCACGAAAAAACTGACAGGAGTTATCTTTGCGAACAGGCTCAGCTTTTTTGAAAGTCGTGAAGTAGTAAGGTATCGTCCCCCTTCCCGGCGCTCCCGCACACGGCTCTGACTGAATTGTAGCGCTGCTGGCAAAAGAGCTTTCATACTTCAGTTTTTTAAAATAATATGGAATTGTGCCTTTTCGTACGGTTATAGTTTTATTATAATATTTGACGTTGTCCCCAGAATTTCTGTGTAGAACTTGTTTTAAATTTTTTACATATTTATCATTATAATATCGAGAGTCAAGTAGATAATTAATTTTTCTACAAAGGTAATTTATATATTCTGAATGATTGTTTAAACTATTTATGTCAATTGATATGAAATCGCATTTTTTTATTTGTGTACATAGGTTCTTTAGATAATTATTTAATTCATTTTCATTAAAACATTTACTATAGTTAACACTAACAATAATCAAATTACATGTTCTTAAGGCCTTAACTGCTCCTGAGAGCTCGAATTGTAGTTTTGTGAGGTTCTTGTCATTTTCACCAACGCACAGCACAACTTGGTCCTTTTCGGTCAATTCAAGTGAGTAGCATGCACTAACGATATCTTCGGTCATTGCAAATGGCTTTATAATAGATAAGATGTCATATTTTTCATAACATGTCAATAAGTTTCGCATTTCTATTAAGGTACTAGAAAGTCCACAGAGTTGTTGGCTACCCAGTATTAGAAGACGGGGTTTTTTATTTTTAGTACATGCTTGGCATTCCATTGACGCGTTTTCTGGTTGTTCCTGGTTCTCATCTTGTTTTGTCACTGGTTTAGACGGGTCAAACTGTGGTGCACTCATTTTAGTTGTCAGGACCAATATTTCCTTCTCAGCCTTTTGGAGCTTATGACTCAATTCAGTTATTCTTAATTGTAGAGACTGGAATACAGCATGCTCGTCTGATTTTGGGCCAGTTTTAGTTAGAGATTGAGGTCTAGGAGAGGCAAATAGCGCTCTTTTGATGTCTGGAAACTGAGCGGAGCACCTTCTATTTTGCTTCGTCGTAGTAGAGTGAATTTTTATTTCCGGAAGTGGTTTCTGGCATAACGTCTTCAAAAGGTCATTTTCTTTGGTCAGCTTATTTATTTTTCGGTGTAAGTCATTATTTTCTAGTATGGTGTTTTCAAGCTCTATCTGTGTGCTAGCCAGTTGTGATGTTAGCATAGTGATAGCTTCCTTCAGTTCCTGTATCTGTGCAGAGTAGGTATCCGATAGAGTATTGTCTACGCTTCTTGAAAGTGTCAACGGCGAAACGCAAGACGTATTTAGTTCCGTTAGTAGGTGTGAATCGTCTATCAAAGAAATTTCACTTACAGGAGTAGAAAAAAGAACTGGCTCAGTGCTTTCGTTCAGTTTGGGGGAGGTAAGTTTTTTCCTTGTCGTAATATTACTGGCATCCCTGCTAGAAATCAAAACTTTAGCTTTTTGTATACAAAACTTACAACTCCACTTTTTCTTCGATTCGGGTTCCATTAAACGGTATACTTTCTCAGGTAATCCGCCGCATTCAAATTCAAATTTATTGTTGCATTCAGAGCAAAGAATCGTACTTTTAGCACTAACAGATTTTTTACATTTGTGGCAAGTGACAAGTGCTGCCATCTTATGGCCACTGATGGCAGCTTTAGCAGAGCTCCTTGACATCTTGGGTTGTAAAAAGCGCGGGCGCCGCCGTGCGCCGGGGCGTTGGTTTGCGTCGAGCGCAGATCAATGTTGTGTAGTTGCTTGTCGTGTTAGTATGGAGTTTTTTCGCTAGATGGCGTTACAGAGTAGTTGCAGTTAACCAGCTGATGTTTGTTGTGGTTAATTTGAATTGTAGGTATGAGTCACTGTGATGTGGTGATGATGCTCAAGGTAACGAATTTGTTTTGTAGTGATTTGTTGTTTTTGATGATATAAGGTCGTAATATCTTCTGTGATTGGTTTTATTAGGGCTTGTGTGTGAAATGTAGTGTAATCGTGATAGGCTACTACTCACATTTATTAGTCACTGTGATGATGTGCAAGGTAGGTAACGGATTTGTTTTGTAGTGATTTGTTGTTTTGAGGTCTTAATATCTTCTGTAATTGGTTTCTATGGGCTTGTGTGTGAAATGTAGTGTAATCATGATAGTTTACTACTCACATTTATTCAGCCAGTATTCAATTTTACTCCTTGATGTCACCAAACACTAGTGCAATATTCACTTGCGATTTTTAATCACAGTTCTCAATAGATCGCCGAGATAACGTTTGCACTGGATATTCACAGTCTATCACACCGATTAGCTATATTTTCTATCTCGAAATCACTTTATTTATATTTTTCGCAATATTTTTTTGCGGAGCCAATGTAAACAAGGACGCGATGACGTCACCCCTGTAAAGTAAAGAAGCGAACAAGAAACCTTTACCTTGTTAGATTGTTAGTTTTAGAGTTGGAGCATAACTCGTCCCAAACTTTTTTGTCGTCTAGATAATCTGATATTTTATAGTAAGCTTTTTTACAAAGTATATTTTTGATAATCCGTTTGAATTTCATCATCATCATCATCATCAGCCTATGTTAGTCCACTGTTGGACATAGGCCTCCCCTAATGAGCGCCATAGCGCCCTGTCTTCGGCTTGTCGCATCCAGCATCTGCCAGCAGTCTTTCGCAGATCGTCATCCCACCTGGTCGGAGGGCGTCCTACACTACGTTTACCGAGTCGCGGTCTCCACTCAAGAACACGTTTACCCCAGCGGTTATCGGTTCTTCGCGAAATATGGCCGGCCCACTGCCACTTCAGTTGGCTAATTCTCTGAGCTATGTCGATGACTTTAGTTCTCTGTCGGATGTATTCGTTACGAATCCTATCCTTCAGAGAAACTCCGAGCATAGCTCTTTCCATAGCGCGCTGAGCGACTTTGAACTGGTGGACCAACCCTATCGTGAGTGTCCACGTCTCAGCTCCGTAGGTCATGACTGGTAGGACGCACTGATTAAAAACTTTCGTTTTCAAACATTGCGGTATGGATGACGAGAAGACTCGACGTAGTTTTCCGAACGCTGCCCAGCCTAGCTGGATCCTCCTCTTGGCTTCCTTCTCGAAATTGTTTTTACCCAACTGCAAAATCTGCCCGAGGTAAGTGTACTCAGAAACAATTTCGAGAAGGTGGCCATGTACGATCACCGGTCTTGGATCAATGTGGGCATTGATCATGACTTTGGTTTTATCCAAATTCATGCCAAGACCGATACATCGGGAGGCTGAAGCTAGACTGTCCAGCATCCGGTTCAGCTCCTCTAGCGACTCCGCCATTAAGACTATGTCATCAGCGAATCGCAGGTGTGAGATGTAGTCGCCGTTTATGTTGATGCCCTTGTCTTTCCAGTCCAGCGTCTTAAACATATCTTCCAACGCGCTCGTGAACAGTTTCGGGGATATGACATCCCCCTGCCTCACTCCTCTGCGCAGTTGGATCGGTTTAGTCTGCTGGTCCTGTACTCGGACACTCATCGTAGCGGCTTCGTAGAGACATCTCAGCACCTCGATATAACGATAGTCTACTTGGCATCGCTGTAAGGATTGTAGAACAGCCCAGGTTTCAACGGAGTCAAAGGCCTTCTCATAGTCCACAAAAGCCAGACACAGGGGCTGATTATACTCTTCGGACTTCTGTATAATCTGCCTCACTGTGTGAATGTGGTCTATGGTACCATATCCTCCGCGAAACCCAGCCTGCTCCGGTGGCTGAAACTCGTCGAGTCTCCTGGCGAGACGGTTCGATATAACTCGTGAGAAAAGCTTATAGACGTGACTTAGGAGCGAGATGGGTCTATAATTTTTAAGAAGGGTTTTATCTCCCTTCTTAAAAAAGAGCACCACCAAACTCCCACTCCACGCCTTTGGAGTTCTCCCACTGTGAAGGACGGCGTTGAAGAGGCTCTGTAACTCCTGTATAACAGGGTATCCTCCAGCTTTCAAAAGCTCTGATGTTATTCCGTCCTCACCGGGGGCTTTTCCATTTTTAAGCTGCCTCAGAGCTAACACGATCTCGTCTTGACTGATGTCTGGCAGTTCGTCGGTATAGTGGCGTATCAAGGTGGCTCTAGAATCGTGGTCGTCTCGTTGGGAACGGGGAGCATGTGCAGCGTATAAACGGCCATAAAAGTCCTCTATCTCGGCCGATATCTCCGGCTTCGACAATACGGTCCTTCCGTCGTCGTGCGTTGAAAGCTTCGTCAGGTGGCTCCTTCCAAGCTGCTGAGTGAATACTTTGGACCCTCGGTTTCGCTCTATCGCCTCTTCAATGAGGCGTGTATTAGAGCTCCGAAGGTCGCGTCGTACCATCTTCGCAATTCGCTTGTTCAGGTCTGACCTCTCTGACGAAGTCGCTTGGGTGGTTTCCCGTCTCTTTGTCATCAGCCCAAGAGTCTCATCCGAGAGTTTGGACTTCTTACCAGTACGCTGCTTTTTGCAAAACTTGATGCCCTCGTCCCTCAGCGTTTCTACCAGATTGTGTAGGGTCTCGTCAGCGTCATCAGTGGGTTCCAAGGCAGCGAATCTATCCCCGAGAAGCTGCTGAAACTTCTCGGTGCCCGCCATGATTTGGATTGGGTTCGGTCGGAGCGTGGACTTCACCAGACGGTTTCTTTCAAGCTTCAAATTTATATTCAGAGAGCCTCGAAGGAGTCGGTGATCAGATCCGGTATTGAACCTGTTGATCACTGAGACATCTCTGAATATATGCTTGCTATCCGTCATGATGAAGTCGATCTCATTTTTAGTCACAGAATCGGGACTCCGCCATGTCCACTTCCTTTGGGGCTGTTTCTTAAAGAAAGAGTTCATTAAGAACAGCCCCTCTTTCTCAAGGAAGTTGACGAGCATTTGTCCCCTGTGATTTCGAACACCAAAACCATGCGGGCCTATTCGGGATTCGTTGCCAGTCTGGGTTCCCACCTTGCCGTTAAAGTCCCCCATAACAACGTTGAAGTGAGCCTTGGTGGTGTGATGTAAGGCTTTGGATATGTCTTCGTACATATCCTCCACTTCATCATCCGAGTGTGTCGAGGTCGGTGCGTAAACCTGAATGACCTTCAAGCTGTAGCGCTTAGACAGCCGAAGGATCAGGTACGCTACCCTGGTCGACACACTGGAGATTTCTTCGACGTTGTTAGAGAGGGCCTTATTGACGAGGAAACCTACGCCACCCTGGGATGTTTTATCACCCTCACGAAAGTAGAGAAGATGGCCCGAGTCTAGGGTTACGGTGTCCTCCCCCTCTCTACGGACTTCACATAACCCTAGAACATGCCATTTAATGTTCTCTAACTCCACTTCCAACTGCGCTAGATGGTGATCAAGCCTCAGAGTGCGTCCGTTAAACGTTGCCAGGGTCAGTGTGTGTGGGGTGTGGTAGCCTAATGTAGCCCGGTGATTCCTAGCACCCCCTGCCCCGCCGTTACCGTGGCCGCTACCATGGCCAGGAATAGCGAGGCGGCCGGGAACTGGGGGCCATTTTGTGGCGGTTCTTGTCATTTGGGGGTATTGCCCATAATCCCCACGCTGGGCATGCGGGTTGGGGATCGCAGTTTAGTGGAGTAGTTCTGCAGAGGGCGCTGCTGCCCGCCCCCCGGTGTGTTTCCCTTAGTCGCCTCTTACGACACCCACGGGATGAGTTGGGGTGGTGAAATTCTTTATTATGCCGTCACCACACGGCACGTTTGAATTTATTTATAGATAATTTTTGCAACTCACTTGGAATTTTGTTGTAGAAGCGTATACATTGCCCTTTAAAAGATACATTAAACTATGGAAGTAGCTGAAATAGACTAGTCTAGAAGTATCAACGTCTGTAAGATGACGGATTTTTTTGACTGCATACGCTGCAGAACTAAGTCTCTTCGATAGCTTATCTATGTGTGAGCCCCATTGAAGTTTACTATCTAAAGTTATTCCTAAAAATACAGTACTTTCTACTATTTCTAAAGATTCCTCTTTTACCTTTACATCGGCCTTAACTTGTTTTACATTGGGTAGAATAAATCTAATACATTTCGTTTTGGTTTCATTAAGCAGAAGATTATTAACACTAAACCAATTGACTACTTTTGAGATTGCATTATTCACATCGTCGAAATTTGTGTTATGACGTTTCATTTTAAAAATTAGTGAAGTATCATCAGCAAACAATACAATCTCGTGATTATTCTTAACGAGATGAGGGAGGTCGTTAATATAAACAAGAAATAGGAAAGGACCGAGGATAGACCCCTGCGGTACACCCATTGTAACTACAGATCCCGAAGACCGTTCCCCATTAATGTCAACTCTTTGTATCCTGTCACACAAGTATGAAGTAAGAAGATCCAAAGAGTTGTCTTTTATTCCATAATGATGTAGTTTCCTGATTAATGTTACATGGTGTACACAATCAAATGCTTTTGACAAGTCGCAAAAAACGCCTAAAGCATCTTGCGACTTCTCCCAAGCATCAAAAATATGCGATACCAACTCTACACCAGCATCAGTGGTAGACCTGCCGCGAGTAAACCCAAATTGCTTACAATGAAACAGGTCATTGCCATCGAAATGCCTTAGCAATTGATGTAAAATAAGTTTTTCAAAAACTTTGCTGAACGTTGGCAATACTGATATTGGTCTAAAGTTAGTGGGGTCAGACCTACTACCTGATTTAAACAATGGAATTATTTTACTATGCTTCATTAGATCAGGAAATACACCACAGTCAATGGATTCATTGAATATAAAAAGCTAGATCTGGTGCAAGTGTATCAATCAATGGTTGAATAAGTCTAACAGAAATGCCCCAGAGATCTGCAGTTTTTTTTTTACATTTAATAGATTAAAAGCTTTTTTAATATCAGTTTCATTGACATGATTGAAATTATATTTGTTTTTGCATTTGGGTACATTTTCTATAAGCAAAGACTCAGCGATAACTTGAGATGAGTTTAAGCACTTTGTAGTAGAAATTGGAATGTCAGTAAAAAAGTTTTCAAATGCTTGGGCTACGTCAACGTCATTTTGGACTGAGCAAT
Organism: Eupithecia pulchellata; assembly: GCA_963931895.1. Taxonomy (NCBI): domain Eukaryota; kingdom Metazoa; phylum Arthropoda; class Insecta; order Lepidoptera; family Geometridae; genus Eupithecia; species Eupithecia pulchellata. The sequence continues at coordinate 1,101,769 of OZ007533.1, read as the reverse complement.
CATTAATCTTTAAGTTATAATCATTATCGTAAGTACTGACCTTTCCAGTCTCACTATTTATTATTTTACATGTCGATTTTATTACATTTTCACTATTTCTGATTTTCGAGCTTATATAATTTGATTTTGCCATTTGACAAACTTTTCTGAACATTTTTGAGTAGTTTTTTACTTTTTCTTTGAACTCAAGACTAAAATTGTATTGTTTTTCATTATACAGTTCATACAAAGTTTGCCTACTCTTATGTATACCTACTGTTGCCCACTCACTAAAGTTAAGTTTTTCTGAGACCACAATCAACTTGGGTGTGAATATTGAATTGAATGCAGTGGTGAATTTGTTAAAAAAACTGCAATATGACTCATTAGGGTTGTTATATGAGTAACAAGGTGGTGGTTTAGAATCCCAATCCAATTTCAACCGCTCAAATCGACTGGTGGTCACAGGTATGTATGTTATTTTTTTTTTTACATTATTATTTTTAACTTTAATTTGTAATTTGATTATTTGACCTAAGTGGTCTGATTTTAAGTTACTTGTTATATTTTTACTAACAATTTTATCATTTAAGCAAACAAACATATTATCTATACATTTTGCTGAAGTTTCAGTTATTCTAGTGGGTTCCAAAAATAGTGGCTTTAGATTATAAGAGTTAAATAAGTTAATTAATCTACTACTTAAGGAGTACACTTCTAAAAGATTAATATTAAAGTCTCCACATACTATGAGATTTTTGTTTGATTTTGATATTTTAAATAAGATGTCATCCATAATTTTTTCAAATATTTCAAAAGAGGCTGATGGTGGGGTGTATACGCTTACTACAATAGTTTGCTTCAACTCAACACATGCTACTTCAATGTGGCTTTCAATCGATAAACAAACTATGTCTTTACGTTCTTTAAATTTTATAAGTATATTTAGTAATATTAAAGAGCCTCCACGAATAGCATGTGATCTGCAAAAAGAACTACCAACCTGATGGTTACTAAAGTTAAACATGATCTCATAGCTTTTCAGCCAGTGTTCTGTTAAGCAGATGATGTCAATATCAAATTGAGTTCATGTATAATTCTAATTCTAATAATTTACTTCTCAAACCTTGAATATTTTGGTGCACCAAGTTGGTAAACTTTGCATTTATTTTTCAATTTTGTTTTTGTTGTTTTTTCTTGTGATTAATAATATTTGACTTTATAGGGCTAGAGACTTCCTCTATTGTCGTTATTTCTAATTTAAATTACTTGGAATAACTTCCAAGGTATTGTTTGTCAATTTAAAAGAATGCTCAAAAGAAGCATTTTTTATAGCCAAGTTTTTGGCTGTTGTTTTAAAATAATAGGATAGCGAAATTGCTATCTGTCTTTTATAATAATTGGAAAGGTAATAATTACCTTGAGTCAAATAATATTTTTTACTAACAATATTGTTAGTGTCAATCACATGTACATTATTATTGTTGCTTGAAATAGTGTGCAACATCATATTTAGCTTATATCTAAGGTTGTTTTCTGATTGTGGCAAGCTGTCGCTGTAAGGGAATGTGAACATCACAATTTCTTTTAAGTTTAAAGAGCACAATTTGTCCATATACCTGATTAGGTCAGATTTGTTCACATTACCCCTATTTCCAAGGCAAATTATCAGATTAGTGTTACTTTTGAAGGTGAAATTATCAATTATTTGCATAATATTATGCAGGTTAGAATTTGGAAAACAATTATTTACTAGAGGATGTTCCATACTCATATTTAAAAACTTACCCATATTTTTTCCAATACTAAACTTATAATACTCAATGATCCACCGAGGTTCGTAAAGGAGTGTTGTTAGCGAGTCAGGGGAGTCATTATACGATTGACTAAAAATAATAGCTTAATTTCTAAGTGTCATCTTTAGTATATGTACTATACTAAAATTATTACTAAACTAGCGACCCCCTCCTGCTTCGCACGGGTCCAAAAGCTTCTCTTGAATAACCCTATCTATTAAAAAAAATGCATCGGAATCCGTTGAGTAGCTTTAAAGATTTAAGCATACATAGGGACAAACAAAAAAGAAAGACAGCGGGAGGCGACTTTGTTTTATACTAAGTAGTGAAGAGTTACAAAGTGGGCAGAACTGCGTACAATTATTATTACCATGCGATGTATATCTATGGTTCCATCATTCTAACCTGGCACCCGATCTATTTGCCAAAGCCACAGTGAACATACGTAGACCTAGCTATACTCGTACATATGTGCTAAGGATTAGAGCAGTGAAGAGTTATAAAGTGGACAGAACTACGTACCTACAATTATTAACATGCGATAGGTACCTAGGTATATCTATGGCTCCATCATTCTATCTTTACTAACTTGACACCCGATCTATTTACCAAAGCCACAGTGTACATACATACGTAGACCTAGCTATAAGTCTAGGATTGACACAGTCTGGTGAGTGGGTGGTAATAGAGTAATCTGTAATCCAATACAGGATCGAACGGCTGACTACCTACGCAATGTCAAGGACTTGCCGTCGTCTGCTTCGAAAATAACTTGTTTATCTATCCATACTATAACCTACCTGTATAGGTATGTATAGTATAGGATATATCGAATATTAATGCACTATACCTACTAGACATAACAAGCTTTGCTGACTTTGTGGCTAGAATTGATGCCGTGTTATACCTACCTACATACTACTACTTGTTAAATAAATTTAGATGAAATATCAGTGTTTTATTTCCTTTAGACCCGGTAAAGTCGGGAAAAAAAAAAATGATCACTTTAATTTTTGTTCACAGTTTGTTTAAAGTTCTAAGGAAAAGTAGAAGCAATATTTACCCTGTTAGGTCGTTAGTAAACCTTTTTATCGTCGAACTATATAATCTTATATTTTATAGTAAGCTTTTAGCAAATAAGTAATAGGCCATAGGCCTCCATCAGGATATTATATCAGGAAAGATACCCAACTGTGGGTAAAATCCGGCTGCGGTAGATGATGATTGTTGAATTGAGAGTTGGTTTTATTACCGTTACGTAGACAAAAATACATAAAAAAAATTGTTAAAATAAATAGGTTTTTAAATCTAAGATATTTTATGTCAACAAAAGCATTCTTGGGAACTTCACGGAAAAAGAAAGCAACAATGTACTAACATACTCACATTATGTAGGAATTATGTCCGTTCATAACTAAACTATACTTTAATTACACTGAAAACAATCCCTTTACTCTTTCAATCTAAGTGGTAACTCAGCTCTATTATAGGTGCACCTCCCCACATCACACATTCGCGGCCGTAAATTCAATTTAAAGATTGCTTCCTCTAGCATGACGTATTTTCGTTACTTTAAAATATTCCATTTAATTTTTGTTCTGTTTTTCATCTTAAAATACCCGAAATTTTCCCAAAACATGAATACATAACATCAATGTAATAATAATAACTAAAAAAAAACCCACATCATCAAAACCACTTAATGAAAGAAAGCTTTTAAAACCAAATATTGTTTCGAACTTCTGTGATTTGTTCTGCTGGTAACAATTTTCTATAAAAATTCTTAGATTTTCTGCCTTATCCCTTTTTATTACTAAAAATATCTAGGATTCTAGAACTAGTATTGTTAACTGGCTTATGTTATGACCTAAGGCTCATTGACTCAATGAACTGAGGTTTACTGGAAGATCACTCTCTTTTGGGCTCCACTTGCCTGTGTCATGTCTCGTTTAATTTAAAATAAATAAATAATGCAGGATAATTCACACAACATCAAAACTAACTAGAGCTTGTGGCATTGCTACTGGCTAACTTGATAAATAATACAGGCACATATTTTTTTTTTATACACACTCCAGGAACACTACACGGGCACTTAAGCAGATTATTCAAATAGGTATCTGTTTCGAGGTAGAAATTAAACCTACCTTGCAACCTAAGACTTCAATTCAAAGAACTCGGTTTTCTGCAATTGGCCTCAAAGTAGGTCCACCATCTTCTTAGTTCATACCCGGTGGTTTAAGAAAAAGAGCAGAACCTTCCTTACTGACTTTAGTGAACTTAAGTGTAATTAGCACCAATGTTTTACATGGCATTCCTCTGCCAGCACTTAAACTTCACAGGATTTAGAGTATTATTCATTTAACTCTGCCTTAAAGACTTTTAAATCATCATCTAAGAATTGGGGAGCACCCATAACTTTAAGGCGATTTATGAGGAAACTTACCTGTCCAGCGAGTGCATGCCTCTGTGTGTCAGAGACCCACCCAGGATGAAAGTAGAGCACCGCATCGATGGGGTCATCTTCTTCAGCTGTGCAGCATTGTGTGTCGTACACAAACACTATCATCATCTCCCTGTAATAAAAAAAACAACAATGCATTGGACATTGGCCATGTAACTAATGTTATTTGTATTTTGTGACGTGTCCAAGAGTCCTGTAAGGTCTAAAGGAAATAAAGCACTTTGATTTTGATTTTTTGATTTTAACATATTGTTATGTATTTTAAACCTATTATTAACTGATAGATTCCATAATAATGTTTAGGCAAAAGACAGTGGTTAAATCAACATTTTAAATGCAAAAAAATATATATATATTTATTACTTAATAGTAAGCAAAGCAAACAATGTGCACAAAGTAATAAATAAGATTAATGAACTAAAATTATACATGGAAAGATATTTTTAGAAAGGAAAATCTCAAATGTGTCTAAACAGTTGCCTTTTCTTGCAGTTTTTGTGTGATAAGAAGACAAATAAGCCTTGGTTTTTGATTATTGTTGAGGTTGAGGATTAATTAGTTACTTATTACGATAGACAGATAACTCGTAATAGTAAGTAGGTAACATTAGTGAGAATGATTTTATTTGCTCTGATGATATTCCAATAAGTTTTTCCTGAAACGTTGATTACATCTTTGTTTCCATGTAGTTGCTAGGGATTATTGCTCAGACAGATTTATTTATTGAGTAAATGACCGCAAATCTGTAGCTTACAAACGCGAACGAAGCGTAAAAAGATTGTGAAAAGGTCTAATAAAATTTTACTTACTTTGCCATCTTGTTGTTTTTATGACTGCTGATTAACCTTTTACACAATAAAAATCAATGCATAATCTAATTATATTCAAGTAATAGGCTTGAAAAGGTAAAAAATCAATGATTTATTATTTTATTTCCATTTTTTCAGGAAAATTAGCGAACGAGCAACCCCTTTCGACGTACACGTTTGAAGTTTTTTCTTTTTTTTTTTTTAGAAGGTTCGCTGTGCTGCCATCAGTCGAAGAAAAAATTTGAGGGTTGCCAATCGTGAAATGCCATTGTCACAAAAAATATTACAAAGATGGCGCTTTTACAAACTCTTTACATCAAGTAATTCCAGATCACGCTGATAGGTGGCTAGGCAATCAAACAACATGTAGAGCTGAGCAAAGGCATAGTTAGAGTCGACGTGAATGTAACATCAATAAACGGTTTGAGTTTGAAGGTGATGAGAAGCCGTGTGGTGCCGGCATAGAATTTCACCACCCCAACTCTTCCCGTGGGTGTCGTAAGAGGCGACTAAGGGAAACACAGCGGGGGGCGGGCAGCAGCGCCTTCTGCAGAACAACTACACCGAACTGCGATCCCCAACCCGCATGCCCAGCGTGGGGATTATGGGCAATAACCCCCAAATAATGATGCCATCTATGGCGCTCATTAGGGGAGGCCTATGTCCAGCAGTGGACTAATATAGGCTGGTGATGTTGATGATGATGTTGAGAAGGAGAACCTTTATATTTAGAACTCTGTACATATTTCCAAACACAACTTTTTTGTTTAAAAAATCCTTCGGCACCATCTTATTTCGAATGATATCCCTCTACTATATAGGTAAGGGCGTTTTTCCAGGGGCGTGACCCTAAAAGAAAACGTTCAACTATAAAAAAAATAGGACTGGACCTGCCTGCCTGTAGTTAAGAATAAGACAGACCTAGATTACTGCTTAATTACTGTAGGTACTATTGATATGACAAGAGTGTCTGTGTCCAACAATTGGTGTTCACCTGCTGTAAACGCTGTAGGTGCTCCTGTAAAACCTTGGTGTTTAAGTGGGCTTTGGTTTTAAGTTGGTGGTAACAATCTTAGGATAATAATGTTGGTATGTGACTAATGATAATATTTAAGTTAGGAAATAAACATCGTCGATATTTATGATTGTACCGAAAATGTTATGAGGAAATTTATTTTAATTTATAATTCACCGCCACGGCTAATATTAATGATTGTTATTTTATTAACATTGTACATAGAGTAACATAAAATATGGTTACGATTTATTATATTATTTATAAATATAACCCACCTTTCCTGATTCCACAGTTGAGTCGCCACTGCTTTTTACCAGCTGCCAACTGGTGTTCAGCAAGTACTTCGGATGTCCACCGGTGGTTACCTGCTGCTTTACATATACGCAGCGCTCTGCAAGCAATGCTGTGACTGACAGTGTGTTATGAGAACAAGCCTCGGCACCAGCCGGCATTTTGAATTTATTTATGAGTTTCTAAGCTAGTCTGATTTGCTTGCGGAGAATTAAATATGACGAGATCTAATTTATCGGTCATCTAATAAATGAACCAACGTCAATTTTACTAATACCTTTACGATATTCATACACGCTTTAAAAATTGTTTTTGAATAAATAAACTAAATTGGAACTAGACGTCTATTCCCGATTGTCCCTACTCCATACGTTCCTACTAGGAACAATCAGGAAAAAAATCCGATTGTTCCTACCTACCTACGATCATACGAGGTAAAAAATGGAACGAATACTCCCGATCATTCCTAGTTTTAACGAAGGGAGAAAATTACTCATAACTACGTTTAATAGAAGGACATTGCGGATAAGTAGGTACCTACTAGAAGAAAAAATCTCGACATTCCTTTTCAACAACAACAACATCAGCCTATATTAGTCCACTGCTGGATATAGGCCTCCCCTAATGCGCGCCATAGGTGGCGTTATTTCATCTGGGGGTTATTGCCCATAATCCCCACGCTGGGCATGCGGGTTGGGGATCGCAGTTCGGTGGAGTTGTTCTGCAGAGGGCGCTGCTGCCCGGCCCCCGGTGTGTTTCCCTTAGTCGCCTCTTACGACACCCACGGGAAGAGTGGGAGTGGTGAAATTCTATGCCGGCACCACACGGCCCCCACACTCCTTTTCAGCCTAGGTTAAAAATTGTAAAGCATGGCTTTCGGTACCAAGCTGTTATGTTATTATACGACCTACCAGTTGACTGAAAAAGCCTTGATAGCACTAATATTTTTAAATCCAAATTAAAATGTTTTTGTTGGAAAAGTGCTTGTACTCATTAGATGACTTTAAATTTTGACTCTGTAAGCAGCCGCTAATTTTGATAGCATTAACTAGATATTAAGAGACAATTTAAAATTTTTTTTTGTTTAATATATATTTGATGCATTCAAATACATTTGCAATTATTGTTCATGAATAAATAAATAAATCAATCAATCTTTTTAGGGTTTTGCCATCGGTTGCAAAACCCTTATGAAATCGCTTTGGGTCTGTTTTGTGTTTTGAATCCTTAATATCTCAGAAACTACTGCAGCTATTGACTTGAAATTTGAAATAATAATACATTTTGTGCGCCCGCACATATTTATAGAAAAATAAATGAAAATAAATGAAAAATCAAAATGAAGATTTTCCATACAAATTTTGAAATCGAAATTTTAAATGGAACGTACAAAGTCGAAAGTGGTATCAAATGAAAGGTACTCGTTTGTAGATTTCAAAATAGTTTTTGAAATTTCGGTAGATTTCATACTTTTCAAAATATTTTGAAAATGGTCAAAAAAATGACCGTTCCCCCCCCCCCTATCTCCGAAGATTGCAGAGCGATCGACGTGATATGTACCAAGTGTTTGTAGGTATTGATCTATATTTTATAGGAAAAATATAGAGAAGTCTGTAAAAATAATACTTTTTGAAATATGGTCAAAAAAGGGCGGGAAAAATTTCTAAAGGGGTGACTACCCCCCCGAGTTGGGTATCAAATGAAAGGTATTGGTTTGTACATTCCAATGCAGTTTTTGAAATTTCGATAGATTTTATACTTTTTGATATATTTTGAAAAAGGTCGAAAAATTGACCGGTACCCCCCCTCTATCTCCGAAGATTGCAGAACGATCGATTTGATATGTACCAAGTTTTTGTAGGTATTGATCTATATTTTACAGGAAAAATATAGAGAAATCTGTAAAAATAATACTTTTTGAAATATGGTCAAAAAAGGGCGGGAAAAATTTCTAAAGGGGTGACTACCCCACCGAGTTGGGTATCAAATGAAAGGTATCAGTTTGTACATTTTAATGCAGTTTTTGAAATTTCGATAGGTTTTATACTTTTCGAAATATTTTGAAAAAGGTCGAAAATTTGACCGTTCCCCCCCCTCTATCTCCGAAGATAGCAGAGTGATCTATATAAAATGTACTAAGCGTTTGTAGATATAGGTCTATATTTTACAGGAAAAATATAGAGAAGTCTGTAAAAACAATACTTTTCGAAATATGGTCAAAAAACGAATTTTCATACAATGGGGGCTATTTCATTGAGAGCAATATCAAATCAAAGGTATGGATTTCGACAATTCAAAACAGGTTTTAAAAATCGTCTAAGTTTCATACTTAGTGAAATACGTAGAAAAAAGTCGAAAAAATAATTGTAGGTACCTACCCAATAATCTCTGTAGTAACTGTAATAGTAGGGTTCCACAGCGCCACGAAACCGTTGTTCTCAAAATTTTAAAGTCCATACCCAATGTATTCCACTGCGCTCGAAGAATATTTAGATATATATAAGATTATTGAATTCATGAATTCCACCGTGCTCCAAAAAAATATGAGAAGAGTAATGTATCCTGGATAATCCACACAACATCATTTAGCGACAAGCTAAGCAAGCTTGTGTAATTCGTACTACTACGATATCTGTTATACTTAATAAAGTATATATAAGTATCACATTAGATGATTTATTTTTGTGTACGTAGAAAAGGACTAGAACACTCGAACAAATAGATGACTTTAAATTTTGACTCTGTAAGCAGCCGCTAATTTTGATAGCATTAACTAGATATTAAGAGACAATTTAAAATTTTTTTTTGTTTAATATATATTTGATGCATTCAAATACATTTGCAATTATTGTTCATGAATAAATAAATAAATCAATCAATCTTTTTTGTTGTTAGGTACACTCTTACCGTTACTTTATGGATCAAGGGTGGAACGCTTCACAGTACGTCGCCATTCCACTCGCACTGCTGCATTTCGTGAACGCATTCATATATAGGACCGTTTAGTGCAGCTTTGATTTGGTCCGACTTAATTAGGTACGACTTTATTAGAACGTAGTCTCTACTAGGCTACTTTTAGCTTGAAAATATTGAAGTAAAGTAATGTGAGGCGTAAACGCCATATCGAAATTTCCAGAAAGCGGTATTTACCTATGTGATAGGTACCTACCTTAATTGTGTGATAATAAAATTCAGTCGTGCCTATCGAGAGGTCCGTGATCGGAATGAATGTACGATGAAAGTGTTGCCAGCATGACGCATTATGGGTGAAATTGCAACCATTTGCAGCTCTACCTGAGATTACATTTGCAATTGCTATCATTATGTATATGATGATATTTGCTTCATGTAATCTCATTTGATAGCCGCATGTTTCAACTAGGAAACCAATTACAGTGAACTGCAATAAAAAGTAAAATAAATGTACTTAAGTTAGAATCAGGTTGCTTTTATTTGATGTTATCAATCAATCCACGACCTGTTAACGATGTCGAGGTGTATTTACTAAATTGTGAAACATCTCAAAGCATCGGACTGTAACTAGCTATAACTATTACCAACTACTATGTTGGAATGAAATCACAAAATTTTATTATGAAAGTACAGTATTTAATTATAATAAATAATGTTCCCTCTAGGTATTGATAGAGATTTGACGACCTCTGTGGCGCGCAAATACAGCGCACGTTGCGGGTTCGATTCCTGCGCGAATTATTCGGGACAAATATTTGTACGATCTGCAAATATTTATTCAGGGTGTTCTGGTCGTTTTCTGTGTGTAAGAAAAATATCTATCTATGTAGTCGTATATTATCTTATCATCTAGTACCCATAACACAAGCTCTGCTTAGCTTGGGTCTAGATAATGCTGTGTGAATTGACCAGCATTATTTATTCAACCGGCTAGGTAAGGTTTAAATTATAGCCTTCAATCTGTCCTAGATCATGCGTGAAACAGGTTCGAACAAAAAGTTTTTAAGAATGTCAGATTAGGTAATGTACTCGTTAGACTAGACGTAGACATAGTCTATGAAATATGTTGAATTTATTATGTTGCTAGCTGATCCGCTCGCAATTTAATTTGCGTGGACTTAAGCGTAAAAAAAATCACAAAATCAGCTAATACCCTATTTTAAGAGTTGGAAATTCCTGAGACCCATAATGGGTTTTCTTTAAAACTCAACTCAACAAACATAATTTATTATATCCTCTCCCTTGCTTTGTTGTATTACTTTTGTTTTTCGAGTACGTGCAGTTAGCAATAGTCTTCCTAATACCCCCAAAAAGTAATGAAATTGGCATTAAAAAAAGGGTTGGTAGTGCAAGTCAAGCTATATCACAATATTTTTAACCTAGACTAGCAGAGCGGCACCCTCAGGCCTCGCTCTGTTAGTCTGATTCGCAAATGGGCGTTTTTTTAACAATTTGATATGATGCGACCATGAAACTATGGATACGACAAGAACTTTAATTAGTAAAAAATAATTTTAAGATAAAGTGTAAGCAACATTGTTAGAGATTACCTAGAGGCAGTAGAAAAAACCTAGTTAATTTACTAAGTATGTTTCAACAAAATGTTTAAAAGGATAAATGAGCAAATACATGTAAGAATCAAACACGCACTTCTAATAAGCCAGGAAACCCTATGTAAATAAGAAGTACTTAACATAACAACTTGTCAACAGGTGGATATCGAAGATTTAAGTGTAAGCTTCTAGATTACGTGTAAAATCGCACTTTGCCATGGGTTACATCGTTGTTACGTAAATCTCCATGCTTAATTACTAACAAGTCGCACAACGTAAGGTCGTAGAAAGTGAATCGGCTCGTGTGAACCGTCAAAAAACTCCGCCATCTTGGCAGTCTTTGGCGCGCAGCCTGCGCGAAGTAACGTTTCCCGCCGAAACATAAATTTGAATTTTCGAACGAGCTGTCATTTTAATTTTTTTCTTTTTTTATGCGCGTGCGTTTAGCCTGTGTCTTTAAAGTTATTGTGACGAATTTTTCAGTGATTGTGAATTATGTGAGAAAACTATCTGTGAATAACTAAAGACTTTACACACAGTATAAGAATATGGGGGACATAGCTCGGACGGGAGCCGATTCATATTTCAAAATGGTGAGTTATTGGAATTACATATTATTATATTAAAAAAAGAGTTGAAACATTTTTATTACAGAATGAAAGTCATCTGTAGATACTACTACAACTTATTATGTCGAAACAGGTTGTTACGTCTATATTACCATATTTCGTTCGTAAATATGAATCTAATTGTGTGTTTCCGAATGTTCGAAATACGAAAGAGCCGGATTCGTTGAGTAATCGAAACTAGTCACTAATTATCAAAACTATTCTATGCCTACTTATGGATTTAATCTAAGTAATCGCTCGGCGTCTTGTTTCCTCGATTACATATCGAGGATTTCTCTATTTAGTTATGCGAGATAATTAGCTTCTTTGTCAAGATAATACTTATAGCAATTGTATACCAAGAAAATACCGGAAAAAGGTGATAATAACCGAGAGGCGGCCTTATAAGGATAATTTGATGAAGTGTACCTTAGTAATTTTGAGAAAGCTACACAAGGTAAATCTGCCATTAGTATTTCTTTGAATAAGGTAGAGTGAGTAATTACCTAACAAACCATATAAATCTGTAGGCTCTAGGTAAACTGAATTTCACTTAGGTACCTAGTATTGTAAATATTATAACTTATAATATAATTGTAAAATTGTTATATTCTTGTGAAGTGTATATTAGTACTTGCTCAAAAATAAATAATAAGGAATTATACAGAATGAACACAATAAAATAGGATCCTTACCTGGTTTTATAAAATTTATTAGATTAATGAAGCTTCTTCATTGCTGTAAATAATTAATTAATTTCGGTTAATATAAACCTTACTCAAAATATCTCTTCTAATTTGTAAGTAGAGTACATGACAATTTAAAAACCTAATGACCTGTTCTAGCTTGGCAACATTCTATAACACGTTTGCCTTTTGTATAAGAACTGGAATTTCCACTTACAATCACTATTTTTCACCACAACCACAAATTAATTATTAGTTTACAAAGTATACCTAAGTACTTAATAGAATGCCATTACTAACTACCTTTCTATGAATTTTAGCAAATGATCGCATAATTAGGACATAATACCGCATTGGTAGAAAAATGGCAATGTTGGGAAGTAGTACTGGGCGTTTTTTTATAAAACAGTTTCATGAAACACTTTGTCTATGTGAAACGACAAAACGCTTTCTCGTTCAATCATAAAACACTTACTAAAAAAACTGTCAAACGTCACGAATCTAATGCTGACTGAAACCAGTCTGTCAAACGAACAAAACTAAGGTTCGCTAGAACGCTTTTTGAACGAACGAAATGATTGGAAGGAACGGCGCGCCAAAACAGTTTCAAATCTGTCTGACAGGTGCGAACAATAATGAACTCTAATCCTTTAACGATAAAATATAAAATAAAAAGAGTTTGTCCCTGCTTCTCGAAAACGTTTTTATACAAGGCAGGCAGGAACAGGCAAAACTGATCCTTATTTTATAGAGCATAAAATTTTGTTTGCTGTGGGATTACAGAAAAACGTGTTTTTGAAGAAACCCATGTCGTTTTTGGATAGAATAGGAACAGGCAAAACAGATCCTTATTTTATAGAGCGTAAAATTTTGTTTGCTTTGGGATTACAGAAAAACGTGTTTTTGAAGAAACCCGTTGCGAAGTGGGCCTACGTAGGTATGTCGTTTTTGGATAGAATAGTGAACTCTATTGCGATATAGATAAGATACAAAACGACCAAATTAAAAAAAAAACTTTAGGAGTGAAATTCGAGTGGAGTTCAAAGGTAAAGTTTGTTTTGTTTTGTTTTGTAATAATAATAACACGTGCGTGCGTCATGTGTGTATTGTGCATTGCTTTCGCTCATTGCAATTATTCGGTGTTTTTGGAATAATTAGGTACTTCGGATCGATTTGATAGTAATTATTCTGTGACTTCAAGTGTAAATTAATTGTTAAGTGACGATTACTGTTGAACAAAAAAGTGTTTTAAAAAAAACTGTTTCATGCAACTATTTTTAGTCTTAAAATAAGCGTCTCGTTTCGTTTGACGGAAAATGGAAAACTTCCCAGTATATAATATATAATATCGAATCCCTCAAATACGGGTCCTTCCCAATGGGAAGGACCCGTATTTGAGGGATTCGATATTATTTTAATTTAAAATTTATAATTCGAACACGATTAGGTGACTCGTCCATTACAATTCTTGTTATCCTTGAGATTAAAATATGGTTTTAAATTTCGATTTCGGTGTTGGTCAAACTTATTTCGTAAAATATGTAAATAATTATCCAAAGAGGTTTGCCTCTTTAGCATACAACTGTGTGGCTGTGGCGGTCTATTGTTGAAATTCCCGCGTAATCACGGGGGTATTACAAATATCATCAAGCTTGTCAGGCGGACTGATCGCAGATAAGGTGTGTAATATACACAGAAGGGAGCTCTTGCCCTTCTCTGGTAAATATTGTCCCGGATGAGTCGATTGTCACGCACACTCCAAAGAGGTTTACTGTCCACATAAATATAGACTGTAGGAAATTTACAGAGGTTTGATAAGAAATTCATAAATAACTTACTTTTAGATAGATTTACCAATGGAGGAAATGAGGCAACTTCACGTAAACAATTACATAGGTAATGGATTTAATTTACCTAAAGGTCAAACATCTAGGTACCTTTAATTAAGGTGGAATTACCCAATAATATTATATGTATGAGCTACTGGCATTGAAGACTCAAATAAACTATGATGGTTTCAGTCGTAGCCTTCACCAAAATACTTAGTTTTATAACTATTTTACGATAAGTCTTTACATTCACTTAGTTCATTTAGGTATATAATAATATATATGCCTATATAGGACTTGAGAGGTATAGGTATTGTCAAAGACTAAAAGACAGAACGAGAAGACTCGATATCTTTGTGATCAGTTTGAATAGCATTGTGTTCTAATTTGTAGGTAAATAATACCCTTCTAATAAATAATTCTGGACCAATCACATTATTCTGAAATGTTTTTGATATAAGATATTTAATTTTAGAGTATTGGCGTTAAGAACGCCAATACTCTATAATTCTGCACTTGTCTGGATCGGACTGAAGTTTTGTAATATAACTAGACCTGGAACAATATTTAAGCTAGGAACTATCCCGGAAAAAAAATCGTTTACAAGGTCGCTGCTAGACCACAGTAATCAAAAAATTTATTGCATGAAACACATGTTACAGAATTTGTTATTGTACAATGTCACAGTTTATTATTAGGAATGCAATGTATTAAAATAAACTGCTAGTAATAATAATTTAAATTAACTAAAAAATTCTTACAGCTATCTAAAAATTCAAAAATAAGAAGCTATTTAAATTAATGTAATATAATTTTAATAAATAAATGAGCAGTAAAATATGTAACATAGGTGATTACATCTCGAAAGTCGATAGATATGACGTTACGGTCTAGTTACCGTCCGTCCGCCATCCATCGCCGGCGTGAAATTTGGACGAGAATAGAATTAGTTTATGTAACATATTAATGACGGTTACAATCTTAAGATATAGCAATTTAATATTTTTTGACCGAGTAAAACTATTGAATTATAGACTGGTAGGGATTTGAATTGACACAAGATTCAAACATACTTACAATTATTTATCGCTTCAAACATGGCTTAATTATCTCTTATCTATTTATTTTCTTTCTCATTTTCACTAATTTTTGAGTTGTGGCTTTAAAATTACCAATATAATTTATATAAATAATACAAGTCCACAGGTGATCAGAATGCTGCCTTTTATTTCTGTCAACAAATTCGCATCGCCATCCAACGTGGCAAAGCTGCCAGCATTTTGGGTTTTCTGCCTGCTTAGTTTTTTAGAAAATATAACAATAATAGTCTCATATGGGAAGATATAAGTCTTTATAATTAAACAGCACGATTAAAGCAATAAGGAACATTATTTGTGACACAATCGCATCAAACATACATGCACCTCATACGCTAACAATAGACCCCGCCTACATACAATTAGCCCATCTGTACACAACTCTTTGACTGTCAGAGAATACTTAGTAGTACAGAATAGACTCTTGTCCTTGAAACCAACATTCCCTACACCGAGAATTCCGCTCTTCACTCACAATAATGTTTGAAGACATTTCAAATCTATAGTATAACAATAATCTTTTGAAACCTAAATTACAAAAGTGAAAATGATAAAGAATATTTTAAAAGTCTATGTAGTGGGTACCGTGCTCAGAAAGTAAGAGTGTTGTCTTTGATGTTCTGAGCAGATGTTAATATCTTAGAAGTGATTACACAAAGCTCGAGTACGGAGATCCTTAGCGAATTCACACCATAGACAAAATCGTTTCTTGCAGATGCAAGGCAGCAGTTGTCTCTGGTATCGAGTGAATTTGACAAAATCCTGCCGTTTTTATCGAATATTATCTATACCAGAGACTAGATTTATTTCTTTATTATTTATATAATCTGTGTCCGTCTCGCGCTCCAGTCGTGGTTATTACACTTTTAAAGTAGGTACATAATATAAAAAGGTAATTCAAAATGAAGTGGTTAATTATGGGTTTTCCAGATAGGGACATATTTGCAAACGAATGGAAGGATCTAATGAAAGTTTGTCTGCTTTATTGTGAGAGAATGGATGAGCGATTGTTTTCATTGTATATTATATACCATAACAAGTTTACCATTTCATCATCATCATCACCAGCCTATAATAGTCCACTGCTGGACATGCCTCCCCCTAATGAGCGCCATAGATGGCATCATTATTTGGGGGTCATTGCCCATAATCCCCACGCTGGGCATGCGGGTTGGGGATCGCAGTTCGGTGTTGTTGTTCTGCAGAGGGCGCTGCTGCCCGCCCCCCGCTGTGTTTCCCTTAGTCGCCTCTTACGACACCCACGGGAAGAGTTGGGGTGGTGAAATTCTATGCCGGCACCACACAGCGTTTACCATTTAACTTTGTTTAGTTCTAATTTTTTATTTTATGTTAATGGCCAAGCCTTTATTAACAAATAAATTACAATGATCTAACTAAATAAAAAAACCACTAGTATTTACAATTGAGCTAACTTTTATGTTAGTTTAGTTTTGTGTTCAAGTTTTTGTGTGTACTTAATGTATTTTATTGTACGGCTTGTACTTACTATACATAAGTGTCTACTAGTGTAATTGGTGACTCCACTGTTCTAATTAATAGTTAAATAAACGATAAAACTTTTAAAACTATCATGGTTATTAACACTAAAGTCATTTATAACGGGATATTTACCATGATTAGAGTTTTGAGTTTTCCAATATTTCGGCACAGTCACATCATGCACATCATGGCGCATGTACGCCATGATCACGGAACAACACGGAAAACTCAAAACTCTAATCATGGTAAATATCCCGTTATAAATGACTTTAGAGTTAAATAAACGACCTAAAAATATATAGAACGCTATATTTTATTTAAAGGTAAGTATGTATATAATATAAGTCATGATATAGAATATTTTAAAGCTACGGCAGTAAAGTACACTTTATTTCCTTTTCGTTTTCTCCGAATAGCTGCGTAGGAGCGGAGTCAATACTCCCATACAAAAGACTTGAACGCGCTCGCGGCGCTTGTAGTTCGCACGATTTTATTCTCAGTCACAATAAGCTCAAAAAAAACTATGTAATTGTATATTATTTTGATAAAAAATTCTTTATTTATCTTGATACAAAAGTTGAATTATTAAGAATGAAATGGACATGTTATTTGTGCATAACATAAATAACATGAAATTTTGATTAAGTACTTTTGCTTCGATATTAGGTATACATTATAGAACGTAAAGAAACCTTTAGCCTTTTAGTTGTTACTAAGGAAGTCAGTGGCGCACCCGCCTAACTTATTCATATATTACCTATATAATAATTATTCACTATAATGTTTATTTTATTTTTATTTTAGGCTAACCTAATTGTAAAATAAAATAAAATATTACATATTTTACATGATAAGCATAAAATACCCAGGATCGGAACAAATTTTGCAGATCCTACAAACATATGTCCCGTGAAATATGGTTAATGCAGCTAAAATGAATTTCAAACGGTTTCACCCTTATACGATCATAAATATGCTACCATAAATTACCTTAATTATACAGAAGCTCGTATCCTCATAAAAGCCCCACGTGCAAAGAATATTGTAATATATTAAATAATATTTCCTCAAACACTGACAAGAAAGTTCAATGCGCTTCATGAGTCAAACCGACGCTTTGTATTTGTTGCACGAAAAGTTACCCACTTTGAGTTGTGAATATGAATGATCTGCTACACGACTACAAAGACCAGTGAAATGTTATTCAGGTGTGTGGTTCCTTGCCTTCCTCTAATTACAAAAGAAGATTAGAAACTTCAAATTACTGTTGTTTGCATTACTAATATCGCTTACTATTAGCATATTCGATTAATCGCAAATTCTTAGGTTTTACGGGAAATATAATGTAGTACTTAAAGTTTTTTAAACTTATGCGATTTGAACCCATTGAATATTGCTGAAGAATGTGTTTTGTTGGTGAGTATAAACCTGTTGAAATGTTGGTTAAAATAGGTAAATCAACGGGATACATACGCTTTAATATTTATTATACAAAGTATTATTTCATGGAACTACACAGGGATATTTTTTTACACATAAGCGACTGAATTTTCAATAACGTAAAATAATAGGCAAAGGTAAGACAAGAAACAAGTACAGCCAAATATATCTACCCTACTAGTATGCCCAACGTGGGGGTTATGGCATTATGACAAATTGATAAGAACCAAAAAGGTACTAGAGTTATATATAAAATAAATAAATAATGCTGGACAATCGGTTTGCCAGACACACGCCTCGTATTTCAAGGGTTAACCAACCCATTGTTGTTGCATGTACGGTACATACTACATCAGGTAAGTACCAGTTATGCCTTATCTTCGGTTGTTTTTATTTATTTATCAAGAGAATGGGTACTGCATTCTGTAGTTTTGCTGCTCTTTTGTAAACTTGAAATTCCTTTTACGAAGACAGTACAGGACTAAAACTAAATGTACCAGCTACATTTAGTTTTAGTTCTGTACTGTCTTTTTGTCTTTTCTAGTCTAGAGTTGTTGGTACCTAATGTTGAGCAAACCAAATTTCATTAACTTTATTTCTTTAGACTTACTAAAAAAACAACAGAGAGAAGTAAAATTTTATATCAAAACTATTTTAGTATAAGAAATAAGCGTCTAAACTACGAAGCTAGTTCGTGTTTGAAGTACGACAACGTTGGATCCCGTAACGAGGGACTTCATCAGGGCAAATGCGACTCTAGTCGCACCTGTATATACCGCCTGTATTTAATAACTATTAAAATTACACTTCTTTCAATAACTAAATTAGTTCTGTAGATTTAAACTAATTTAGTTCTGTTGTTTAATTCTGATACTTCTATGTTCTTCCAACACAAACTAGGTTTGATGTTAACCCGCTAATAATCATAATGAACTGGTCACAATACTAAAGTTTTATAAGAACTATGGTGTTATTGACTTTTACTTCACTTACACTTTTTGTTCATAAATTGCGCGGATAGAGTTACTTATAGGGTTCTACGGTTACTTTAGTGAGTGGTAATAGTTGATAATACGAGGTGTTTCAAGCTATAAACCGTCAGTATTTAAACTATTTAAATTACAATTCTTTCAATAACTAAATTAGTTCTGTTGATTTGAACTAATTTAGTTAAATTCTTTTTATTAATAAATAGTTAATAAAGAAATTTACAAAAAAAATATTTGGTATTATTTTATTTATACGTACTCTTTTTGTTAGACTTGCGCTTTAGCTCTTAAAATGGCTAGGTTCTTGCTTTACTTAGTATATCTCTTCTTATTTTTTGAATCCCAGAAAATTCTTCCAGTTAGATATTGCAAGCTGTCTCTAGGTCTCAAGTAGAATGGTACATACCGCATACCACCGGGTGGCCTTTGCCACTCGCAATGTCGACCGCAAGGTAGGTAGGTAGGTAGGTACCTATTCGACGTACGAGATGTTTTCACTTTCATTGCGTAAGATTGTGACACAGATTGTCAGGTATTGGAAGCTATTTATGGGACAGAGTCTCTTCTGTCTTCGAAAAAAATCTGTGCCAAGATGCTACCAAAAGTAATTTTTCGTCATAATAATTAGTAATATATGTATAATGTAATATACTTCGGAATACCGAAACTCGGAATAACAATATTTCTATATAGCTTTACATGAAGTCGTAAGTATAATAAAAAAATCTATTATATCTATGTGATGTATTCTATTATATTATATCAGTCATCATATATACATAGTACTATATACATAGATTCATAGTACCCATAACACAAGCTCTGCTTAACTTGGGGCTAGATGACGCTGTATGGATTGTCTAGCATTAGGTATTTACTTTATTAATTTGTGTTCAGCCAAGATTGTCACCGTTCACTGAAATAACTGATAAATTTTACAAGCTCAAAAGGTTTTGCATAGTTCCTATTTCAATTTTTAACTTACAAAATCTGTATGCAACGATAGTTCCTAAGCTTAAGTAGCTTTTACTATTAACCTACAATATTTATTAATAACGCAGGTTCATAATCTTCTGGTAATATCAATAATAAGGCACGTCTTAATGTTTGTCCTATGTGTAATAATATTGACGGGCAAATATCACTGACACATTACATAATATTCAAAAATACCAAAGTGGGACATTCAACAAAGTTCATATTACGTCACTGAAATCCGCAAGCCGACATAATAGCGTGATTCAGAGACAGTTTTGCAAAATATCCATTCAATAGATAAATTGCAATCAAATCGAACCGTCTACAACCGAGATATTGTGAGAAATAGTGGAGAGACAGTTTGGAAATAAAAAGCTGTACAATAACTTGCACAACTGTAGTGGAATATAGAACTCATCTGAGTCTCTACACAGATTTAGGAATAGCTCTAAAACCGGGATTTAAAAAAAATCAAGCCAATTGTTAACACAGCTTGACCGAGATATCGGACGAAAATACATAAAAAGCATACAGTCAGACGTAGAACCTCACTTGTTTCTGAAGGTGGTTTAAAATAGCACATTTGTTCGCTAGTGTTTTCTTTTTGTTTTTGTGTGTTCAGTGCGATATAGTATTTCTTGTTTTATATTTACTAAAGTGTACACAGTCGAAGAATATTGTGACCACTTCTAATTTTGCATAATAAATACATAGTTGATTGATACCTGGTATTTCTGTGTTATTTTCTGTATATTTTAAATATTTTTTTAGGCTCTAATGTTGCAATGTCCTTTTACATTAACTCTAGTAGTTCATTCTATAAACAATGCTGTAAAACTAAATTTTAACGATATCCATTCACAGCAGATATAATTATAAAATTAAGAGTGATGTAGATATCAATTAATATAATGTTGCTTTAATTATTTATTTTGTCATTCTATCTCATATTTTTTTCTATGTCTAATAATAAGAAAATATCTATAAGTGTTATAATATTTTTACGTATATCAGTCATCCAGTACCCGTAACACAAGCTCTTTTTAGCTTGTGGCTGATTGATGATTCTGTGTGAATTATCCAGCATTATTTTTTTTATCATATTTTATACATATACTAGATTCCAAGCTAGATTCATGTAAATTGACGTTACAAATATCGGCATCCACAGATAATGGCATGCTGCCAGTCGTCGACTGAATAAAGATGAAGGTTATCACGACCACGAGCTTTATAAGTACCTTACCTAGTACTTTACTGAGTACACGATAGTAAAGTAGAGCAATATTCTTATAACAAGCTTTGTTAAACCTGGTTAAACCTTTATTAACAAAGATAATGACAAATAAAAAACTAAATTAGGAATAGTATTTGCAATTGTAACAATTGAGCTGATTGCAGACTATTGCAAAGAAACAGTTAGCTCAACTTTGTTAAATGATTTTAAATAAACTGATATGAATGTGCGATATGTTTTGAACATTCATTTTTGAGTTCTGGGGACCTCATAATAACAAGAATATGGGGACATTAGTATTTTTTATACAGTTATAAGTACTTATTTGTTCGTTATTTTATCTGACGTTTGGTATTTTGCATCATCGTCATTGTAACAAGTTTTTTTTTATTATATCAAAATATTATTAACATAATATGTAAGTATAAAACGTATAGTCTAGTATAAAATTTGGATTTTAATTTTGACACAATGTATGTCAAATAACTTTGTTTAATACTAGTATATTTTTTATTCTATTCCCTGGTATAATATTTCAGAAATAAATTACTGATCTAGGATATATCTGTAGTATATTAAGTTTTACGTTTTTCATTATTAATTGAAAAAAACCCAACGCGGCTAATAAATAAAAACTATAGGAAACAATGCCTACCAGCCCGTTAACATCAGTTGTCACCGAAATAAACCCACGACAGGTTTTCCTTGAACAACATACAACAAAAACAAGGAATGCGGCCTCTATAGACCATAAGGTATAGCATCTATACTATATTAATATTCTGCTTCATTACAGTCGGAACTTTGGCACTTTAGAACCTTGTCAGAGTAAGGCGCGGTTCTTGGCCGGCCACACGGTTGTCGAGGCAGCCAATTTTAAAGTGACAAGGTTCGAAAGCTGTAGTTAAGGTAGATCTTAGTGTACCTGTAGAAACACAAAGTCGTAGGCATGAAGAAATATATCTTCCGGCAGGGGTTGATTGGTTTGAGTTGTTGAAGAGTTATTGATGGTAATTAATTTCGAATATAGCTATAAGTCGATTCGACTGTTAGGTTATAATAATAAACCATCGGAATTGCATTATGCAGACCTCGATGGAATTCAAGTTCCAGCGCAACTTCACACTTTGTCTTGAGGTCGAGTAAAAAGTAATTATGCCGACATGCCGAGTCTTTTTTAGATAAATTTAAGCAGCTTCAAAATAATTACTTATCCGAAAAAAGAGTTCTTTGCTTTTAATAAGGTCTACCTTATTTAAAGCTATGAAAAGTAAGAGGGTTGGCTTTACAGGGGAGGCCTACATAATGTCGAGTTGGAACTTAGGCTAAACATTTTCGTTCAATGTTAATTAAAATAATATAATAAAATAAATAATATAGTTAGCTCATTAGTTTCAATTGTAAATACTAGTTTTTATTTAGTTAGATAATTGTAATTTTCTTTTTAAGAAAGGCTTTTTGCCCAATTATTAATATAAACTATTAATTAATAAACCTACAACCTACGCCTTACGGGGCGGATGAAATGTGACTCGTGTTACTCATGCTTGTTATACGGGCGTTCGCACAGTCAGTACGCGGGAAGGCGCTCGCAACGTGCAACAAAACGGATA
Source organism: Eupithecia pulchellata (assembly GCA_963931895.1). Lineage (NCBI taxonomy): Eukaryota > Metazoa > Arthropoda > Insecta > Lepidoptera > Geometridae > Eupithecia > Eupithecia pulchellata. The sequence goes on along the minus strand of OZ007533.1, from coordinate 1,078,909 downwards.
CGCACACGCGTAACGTTTGCACGGGTTGCGTAACGCTGGTCAGAAATCGCCTTTAAATGTTCATAGCGTAATGTTTCACACTCACGAATGTGACGTTACGTCGTGTGACTCTGATAAAAACCCGGCTTTGGATGTACACGGCGCCGGCGGCGTCATATTTCATATTCTGCGAATTATACGTTACAGCGCGTAACACTGGCAACCCGCTGCGTAATGATTCATACTCGCTGCGAATGGTGCTAATGGTACGTTACGCCGCGTAACTCTGGTCAGAACCCGGCTTTATATATCTAATTTCGTAATACCAACAAGAAAACGATTAGTGTAAAGTATGCAATTTAATTAAATAAGCTTGGTAATCGGCAATGTCCTAATGAAGTTAATGTGGAGGGAAGTGGGTAATCAACAAATGAATGGCAATCTTTAAATTCCTGTACAATTTTCACTTAACTAACTTTTATTATTTTAGTCTAGCTATGCAAACTTATAATTAGTTCAGTCTAGCTTGCTATGTTTTGTTTGGTCTAGTTTTACGAAACAGGTAAAGATAAGCTCTAATATTATTAATTTAATCGAATTAAAATATTTATAAATAATGAGGCCTCATTTAGTTTAATTCAGATTTGAAAGCTAGACCTCGTTTTGTTGTCGTATACACAAAAAAATGTAGAGCAATGTAAGATTTTAACAATCTGTTGGAACGTTGGGTATAAATTAGACTATATAAATGCTGATAGAATTTACATCTACGTAACAAATAATAAACTTAGGTATTGATATGGATCAGTTGATATATGTATTTGCAGATTGATTGCGAAATTCTGTATATAGCTCAATTAAAATACTAGTTCTAATTTGTTACAGTTACTTACATAATTGTTATTTTCTTTGTTAATAAAATTAAGTAACCTCGCGATAGAGTCTAAATCAAAATAATGCCTGAGAATCCATCAACAGCCATTACAAGAAAAAATCTCAGTCTTCCATATTTCAGTCACTATTCTTGTAGTACATCTCCAAGAATGTTCACATCCTAGTATTGTGGATAAGTCCATCGTAGGCAAGGCTGCATTCCCATCCACTCACTTCCCATGCAACGAACTTATTGTCTTGCATATCCTTCGGAATCTCAGTAAAGGCTTTCCGAATTTCCGTAGATTCCAGTAATTATCAATTTAGACCTTGCGGTTCTGTAATTAAGATACTATTGCATTGTGTAGGTTTATGAATGACATAATCCTTGTGATAAGTTTGTGAATTTGCTAACGATGTTCTATTGTTTATTTTGGGAGATATTTGGTTGTTTTGGAGATAATAAAAGGTCAGTATGGGATGTTGAGGTCAGTGGCACCATTTTGTTTTACGATCCCCATTCTGAGGTTAGGATTGTTAGAAATATATACATACTAGTGCTATTGTGAGAACACTAGGCCTTTTGAACCTTTATAACCATGCAATAAGTCACACTTTCCCCTGGCTTATCAAAGTCATTTCAGAGTTTCAAAAGTAATCAACCTTCACCGTCATTTCCCCTTCCACTCCTTTTGGATTTTTTTGCTACTCCTTTTGAAGAAGTCTCTAATTTGATTGAAATCCGTTAGTAAATAATGCTACAGCAAATTTCCTCCTTTTCTCCCCAGTCAAAATAGCGATCAGCTAAAAAAATTCAATTAATTAAGGAAAGGCTATTTTCGTCAAAATTTTTTGATTAATGCGATACGACTAGGTGAGAATGGACCGACGGACAAATGCATTATTTGCGCAATCTTGAACGAAACTGCCTCGCCCGCTCGGTTAAAAGTAATAATACAAAATTTTATTTGGACATTTTTGTTCTTAATTGAATTGTATAAATTAAATTAGCTCCTCATAAAATTATTTGTTAAATTGAAACAAAATAGAATTGGATAGGCGCAACAAAGATTACGGCCACAAAACATTCTTAAAATAGCTGTTCATACAAAAATAACTTCTACGTAATAACCGTGAGAAACCAGAATGCTATGTAGGTACACAATGAACAGTATGTGGGACACAAGCATTATATCTGTTTGATTTATGCAGTAATACATAACCAACTATTAGGTTTTCTTATTTGTTTTAATAAGTAATAGATAATATTTAAGTTGATGATATAAGTCCCTAATGCTTATGTGGAAATAAAGGTATTGCATAACATGAATGTGCTCCTTAGAAAATCTACGAATATATCTATACTCATATAAAAAAGAGGAAATATTAAATTTATTTGAATTGAATAGGCTCCGAAATTACTAATTGAAATTTTATTATATAGAGGTAGTTAGCGCTGGTAAAAATAAATAGATATTGCTAGACAGTTAACAACAGGTAAACATAAACCAAACACACAAATTATATATTTGTTAATTTAATCATACTTTATTAAGAAGTGCATTATTATTATCTCGTAAAAAATTATATTTTCATTATATTCTATGCCTGTTCTACATTTCTCATTCCACTAATTTAATCTCTCACCACAAATGTCATCACGTTCGTTGAGAAAATTAGGCCTTTCCATAACAATACTGGCCTAAACTATAATATTATGTGATTAAGTACGAAATAACGCGTAATTTGCGCCGTGCGGTTACCTCCGCGTAATCGAGACGGTACGGTAGACGTCTGTGAATTAGTCTTGTGGTTTTGGGTTATATAACCAAACTAAGACGCCCTAAGATCAGCGAATTAGAATGACGTAGGACTGTCCCGCGTCACAAAAATAATATTATAACATAAACAAAGAAATCCACGCACCAGAAAAAAGCTAAAATCTCGTCCAAAAAAATTATAAAAAAATATTAAATTTTTCTTGTGTTTAGACATGAGAAAAAGAGTTCTAATTAAAAGAAGACAACGCAATCAATACAATGTTACGCCCATGAAATAGGATAGACAGCGAACAAAAAAACGCTGACGATTGGCTTATAACTCTCATCGTAAACGCCTCAGGGCCCGCTTAGAAAATAATGTGATTATCTTGAATTCTTGCTCTCACTTGACCGTGGCGAAAGTGGTTAATATTGCAAGCTCACTACCACATAATACGAATCTCAGGCATTTCTGTTGGAGAGTTGTTCGGAACGAACAATGTTGGAAATTGTTTGTGAAGAATAGAATGGTCGGAATTTTACTAACAAAACATAATAATAATTATTTTATGTTACCCTAACGTAGTTTTTCAGTCTAAGTAGACCATTTTCTTAAATTTATACTTGTTAATATCAAGTAAATTAAAATGTTAGTTTCAGTGTCTGGGGAATTAAATTCGTAGTTAATGACGAATACAAGTTTGTTACAAAATAACATTTATAATCATAAAAATGGCGGATCATAAAGTCTGGCAATAAATCATACTCAAGCGGAAATCTCTACTTCCGAATTCCAATCGGCAGGTACCATTATGGCACGAGCTCAATCGCCTATCAATTTATAGCATAATGAAATTACGAATCAAGTCAACCGCGCGTTTACGAAACCACTTTCTTGCTTCGCTCGCTGTGTAATTTTATAAAAGTTTTTTGTCACTTTGGGCAAATAATAATAAAAAGAAATATCCCATGGAAGATAGAATACCCCATTAGTAATATAAAAGCGAATGTTTGTGCCGCTGTGAAGATATTTGGCCGAAGACAGCGCCAAAAACTACTGACTGCATCTGGGTGATGCATAGTCTTTAGAATAACGTCATAAAGGATACTTTTTATACCAGAAAAATCGTGAACTAAGCCGCGGGCAGAAGCTGGTGCTTTATAATTTAATAATTTCAACTACTATATATTTATATTTATATGTATATCAGTCATCTAGTACCCATAACACAAGCTCTGCTTAGCTTGGGGCTAGATGATGCTGTGTGGATTGTCCAGAATTATTTATTTATTTACTCATATTACTAGTATATATGTATAAAGCAAGATCAAAAATTTTAATTAATAATGAAAATCAGTTAATTCAAAACTAATACAAAATAAGTTTCTCGTAAGTAGTTAGTAGTTTGGTTCTGTTAGTAGTATTTTAATTTAATATGTACAACAAAGACCCAGTCTTACAGTTAGTATGAAAAAATAAAAAAATAAATAATGCTGGACAATCCACACAGTATCATCCAGCCCCAAGCTAAGCAGAGCTTGTGTTATAGGTACTAGATGACTGATATACGTAATACAATATTATTAAATAGATAGATATTTTTTTATTATACATAGAAAACGACCAGAACCTCTGAACAAATATCTGCAGATCGTACAATACTTAAAGAATGTACTATGATTATAAAAAACACAAAATAACATTACTGATTTGATTATGTAGGTACTGAATGGTTGTTTTATTTGTCTGTTAAAGCTAATAACCGTCGTTTTCTGTGTATAATAAAAAATATCTATATATGTAATAATATTGTATGATGTACATTATATCAGTCATCTAGTACCTATAACACAAGCTCTGCTTAGCTTGGGGCTAGATGATACTGTGTGGATTGTCCAGCATTATTTATTTATTATTATTATAGAAAGTCAATAAAATTAAATTTTATCTATTAAAAATTGTAAATTTCATTAAAATGATTACCTACAGTAGATGTAAAAGTATAACAGAAGTGCACTGTGTTTCGAGATATCTATACTAGTTCTGTTCAAAACCCGCTGTAATAATCCTCACATAAAATCTGATTTATTGGTTCCACCAGTAGACTTTCATTCAGTAAATTGGCTAAAAGTGTCATAACAAGCAGATCGCGCCGCGTCACTCATTCACTGCCCAAACCACTTTCAAACTCATTATAAAGATATTCTTGTGAATGAGAGTTAATAATATATTCCAGGAATAAGGCGTTTACTATCACTTTCCATAAAACACGTGGTTGATTTTTTTAAAAATACACATGTGCGTTTTTGGTAGAACGAGCAACCTTTTTGACTTTTGTAATAGAAATGCTCGACGCAGCGAGATAATTTTCCAAGCATATTGCCAAAAAGGCTTGCTTGCCATCCATAATACTGTCTGAAAGTCTGAAATTTCATTTTACTTAGTCTGAAATTCCCAACAATAACAACTATTGTCTCCCACATACATTGAGGTACTGATATGTGACGCGCACTGTACACATTCAATCTGAAATATAATATAATATAAAGGCATATTATGAAGTTTGGATGGATGGATGGTTTTTACTTCTCCACGATAAAACTAATTATAAAACACGTGCTATTATTTAAAGGATGTACCTATGGATCGCCGAATTATTATTTATTTTATTAACAGATGTAAAGCATGCAAAGCTGCAAACACAAACTAGTTGGGGTTATCAATGTCCGTTTTGACTCTACAATCCAGTTTCATTCTTCGTCAATCCAGTTTCATTCTAGATATGCATGCTAAAATATGCATACAGCTTAACAATGCAAAACATTCCAATCTCATTCAAAGGCTTAACACGAGCCTATTCTAGAAATCGCGATATCGACTCGATGTCGCAAAAATTCGAGTAAAAGTGAAAGAATGCAGCGTATCTACCTATTGGCAAACTGAGCACGTTGCACTTTCTCGCAGATGACATTGCGTTTCGTAATAACACCCTCGGAAAATTATAGGTATGCTATTCTTAGGTACTCACCGATAGAGCTAATCGCACGCACTTGTGCACTCTAACATGCCCTGCGCACGTTATGGGACGAGATCGTTCCAAGCTTTTTTGATAGTGGGCACAAGTGAATTTGAGTACGTACAACTAAATTACAATCTCTTGCATTTTGCGGTGATCATGGAAAAGTTGGTAGGTAATTGACGTAATACCATCGTCGATTGCAAACATCCCCAGGCCTAGTTATCCATCCTTTGACAACATCCTTGGTAACTAGGCCCGGTAAGTATGTTTCCTGTGTCAAAGTATGGTTTCCTGTGAAATTAAATACACATTGGATATACTTAACACATGTGAAGTAAGCACGGGGCAAAGTATGCGAAGCATTGCTCGCTTCAGATCGATGGTTATGCTGCCGCTGGATTGTGGAATAGAGATATTTAAATCGTTTGAATCAGCCCCTTTGTTTAACGATTGCTGGGACTCGTACTAGACGGACACTGATTAATTAGGAATACCTTATAAATTTGATTAGAAGGGATGGCTAAGTTATGTTTAGCCGTAGGTACTAGAACGTAGATCGTTGAACAATCAATCGCCATAAGGAACTCGTACAAAACGTTGCGGAGGTTGTGCGATTCAGTAAGTTGCCTAGCCATTCTACGAACACACTGAATCTATAATCCAGCGATCGTTATACCACTAAGATGTGCCATCTGCTTCCTCAATTAAAATTAAAATCCCATTATTATTTCCTCAGATAACATTAACAAAAAAATAAGAATATATTTTTATACAACTATAATCGATATTAACCGGCTCTTAAAAGTCAAAGTCGTGCTTCGTCCCCTCACCCCTGACATTATGTCCATAGTCGACAACTTGTCGAACCAGCTAGGCGATGGCTACAATAAGAGAGAAAATAAAAAACCTATCTTATAAATCATCTAGAAATGGGAGTCTTGTTGTTACCCCGGCGCGCGGCGGCCCTATAATAAGTTTCATTTAATGGAATCTTTTTTATAAAACCTTCGTAGATGCAAGGGGAAATTCGACATGAATATAAAGTATAAAAACGTTAACATAATGCAGTACCTACAAATAAAAACATTTCTTACTACTCGTAGTTCTAACTGTAATTTACTTTGTAAATCGATAAAAAGAAGTATTTTATACCCGATAAATTTTGCAGCATGAAATATAATAATGAATGTTAACGGGTTAACTATGAACCTATTTTGTGTTGAAAGAACACCAACCTTTCAACGAGGGACTTCATCAGGGTGAGTGCGGCTCATATCGCGCCCGTATCGCATGTACACGCTTACTGATAAGATATCATCTTTTATTATAAGATTATGAGTACGTGTGATAAAAATGTGATGAAAAACAGCTTGTTCGTGTTCGTCGATATTTGTCACACAATTCGCGCAAAAATCTCAATCAAAGTCACACAAGTAAATCTCAACTCTATCACTGATCAGTTGAGTTCATTATAATTTAAATGAATTAGACAAGGCCACTTTAATATGTCACATTTGACATTTATACGTGATGCGCATAACCAGGTGATTAGGTACTAAACAGGATTTCCAAATTGATGAGTAGACCGCAAGAAGTTGTGTGGACATTATCATTTTGTGACCTTTGCGAAATTATATCTACTACTTGTGGTAGGCAAATGTTATACCTCTACTTACCTTGTGGAAGTAAAATAATTAACAATATTTGGTATGTCACAATATGTTTAAAATTAAGATTTATTTTTAGTTTTTTATTTATTCACCATTCCGTAACATGTTGTAAGTTCAATTTTTTCCCGAAAACGAGTTTTTTTTAGCTTGTTTCTAAATTCATCTAAGTTTGAATACAAAACCTGTCTTTGTTGGTGATTTTATGATGATATCGATAGTGATATGATTAATTTAGCAGAATAGGACCCTAGATAAGATTTGGTCAACGGTGAAAGATGTGGTGCAGCATCAGTCTTATAAAGATATTAAAGCTTTTTTGAAATTTATTGTTAAGGATTTTTGTGTAGCAAAGTTTCATTATAATTGGTTTAGTAAGTATTTACCGTGTTCAACATAAATAATATACTTTCACTTTTAAAATAATGCTATAACAATAGGTATATAAAAGGACTGGCTAAAGTATTAATAAATAAAATTATCTTATAAAATAATTGGCAGAACATTCAAATTCTTCGCATGCAAATCTCACGCAAACATTAATTTCAATTTATCTAGAGAAAGCACTTCTCAGGTACCTGTTTTGTTGTAAGTTATTGCCATAGTTAAGTAAGTACAGATCCGGTTTACTTGACCGCGGAATATATACCCAACAACGCATGTAAATACCTAGATACAAGTAAGTTAAATGAAAACTTAAAAAACCTGAGTTAATCACTGATTTTCTACTTTTTTGTGAAAACGAGGGATAAAGGCTTGCAAAATGATACTGAGAACCCATAGGAGTGTAGACGAGTGTTTTGATGACTATCGTTTTTAGGATTCGAGTAATGAAGAGTATTACCCTTTCAAACATGAATAGCGTAAAATATAACTCACCCATCGCGGGTAATAAGCTCAAGTCTGTTCCCACTCTACTACAAAGAAAGCATTGAAAGGTTTTCGAGAGCGCTGAACTAAAATAATAATAATTATTATGTTGTCAATTGTTTCAATTGAATACTAGCTTTAATTTGGGTCCGTTATTTAGTTAAACCCAATCTAATCAAATGGACTTAAAAACGACTGGGCAATGAAAAGGACCTGCAATGTTGCATGCAGAAACTTAGAAATTTTCTAAACAACTACATAATTCTGACCTCTACCTTCGGAACCATTCGTGAAAGTTCGCCGATGTTGTAACGCTGGCGTGTGTGGCTTATGAAATACTAAATACTTCACGGATTACTATGTTTTCGAAAATTTGACAGTAGGAAGGTAGAGTTTAAGCAAGGAAGTAGCAGATTGGCAGTATGGAAGCGATTGGCGGGAAGCCATTGGTTTATCGATCGGTGATTTCGCTGGTATTATTGTTTTTGTGGTTCTGATAGGTCGTAATTTAGCGGAATTAGCGCCAATGAACCGCACATTTTTTTTATAAATGCGTGTTATTTTATTGGAAACGGATTAATAGATATATTTTACTAGTTTTATGAAAGCGGAATTTTGTGCCAGTTTTGCCGTTTCGAAGATGATTGCCGAAGACAACGACAAAACTGTATGGGTCGGAGTATCTCTCTCCGATCCATACAGTAGTTTTGTTTGTTATTTGAGAAAGTCTTAACAAAAAAAAAAAAATGTGCCTTAAAATGCTAGATTTAATACTTTTGCATTGCCCTGTAGTCGGTTCAGTAGATAGATATACTTACTTATAAGACTTTTTTTTACTTTTTGTCCAGTAGTTTTGGAGCCTATTAATCCACACAATCAAATATTTCCCCTTATTATATTAGTATAGACACTAACATTTTCCGACTACTTTCTACCGTAAGCTATCTCTTTAACATATTTTTAGATTTTACTCATATGGAGTAAAATACCCTATTCGCAAATACTTAAGAGGTATGTCACTATTTAAAGTTTCAACCACAAAAAACTAATAATGAACAAAAAATAGAACAGCAAGATAACTACAGATCAATGAATAGTGCTAACTAACTAGCTAACCCTCTATTTTCTACTTCACTGAACCAATGGGTTTTCAATTCAATCATTTGATCTACAAAAACAACCAATGTTACAATTTCAACGAAGAAAATTACAGAATGTTCTTAACAGACTCCAGTTGAGCTACCTGTAGTTTGTTTGCAACAGTGTAGTTAACTCAATTGTAAATACTAATCTAATTAATAAAATTACAATGTACTAACTAAATAAAAACTAGTATTTACAATTGAAACAATTGAGCTAACTGCAGACTGTTGCGAACAAACTACAGGTAATATAATTTGGTTATTTAATTGTAATTTTCTTTGTTAGTAAAGTTTTACGACTTAACATAACAAAACAATTATTACACCTAAAAAAAACTAAATTAAAAATTAATACTAATTTATAAACAAAAATATTTACAAAATATTATAAACTTTCTTTGAATCTTTCAACAAAATCAAAATGTTTCTGCTTTAGGTACCTATTTTGTCCCAAGAATGAGAAACGGCCACATTCATATCAAAACCTTTTTGACTGTCTCTACAAGGCGAGATATTAAATCTGCACTTTGCAAAAAGTTTATAGATATTTGTTTACCTATACTAGGGCATAATGCAATACATTATGTTAAGTAACAATTTTTTTCAATAAATAAATAATCAATGTAAAACAAACATTACGATAAAACGATTTTTTTTTGTTTTTCTTTTCTACAAAAACAACCTAAAATGAGACTTAAACCAATTAATACATAAGAAATTAAACTAAGGCCAAGAAAAAAAAAAAAAAAAAAAAATTAAATTTCCAGCAGCGCGTTTTTCAATTTACTCCTCTCGGATTGTTCAACAGTTAAGACATTTGTACATAATGCAAAATAACGAATTCTCGTTCGTCCCCATCGGGGCCAGCGGGAAGTTTACTTCCCTTTCGTCCCCATTGGGGACGTTACGTGAGGACGAGCGGGAATAACCCTCTTATTTATATACCTACACATTTACTAAAAATTGTCTCTCTCTCTAACTCTATCGTAAAAAGGTAAAGTAAAGATGGATGACAAAACATGAATTAACTCTTAATAAATTTTAACAACTTTTTTGATCGGCCTCGCAAGCAACGGATCCCTCGAGTCGATTTAGGGCTTACTAAACGGCTTCGCTACAAGTTAGCGACTTCTCGCTAAAAACTGGTGAAATTTAGCGCTAAACTGATTGACACGTTTGCAATCCCTATTCTGCAAGCGTTGCATAGCCAGCAGGTACGGAAAAACAAGAGCCTCAGTGGCAGTAACCATCGTGTATTCCTACGCAACTCAAGAAACCATCGTGTATTCCTACGTAACTCAGGTTTTTTTAATACTTGCTTTTATTTCGGGCATCGAATTAGTATCGATATCCAACGTGGTAATGCTGCCAACATTCTGGGCACTCTGCCTTCTGATGACGGCATAAATTTTTAGGAAATAGATATCCAGCGTGTACTAGTTGTAATTGTTTTATTCTGTTAAGTACTATAATTTTCTTTGTTATAAGATATACACCATGTATATCGTGATAGTATTTGGGGGTAAAACTACCTGCATTATGTATATAGTTGTTTTGTGACAGAGCTAAGCAAAGAAGCTCTATTTGAGCTTCTTTGCTCTCTATTTTCTTCCGCCTTTTTTACTATTTTATTTAACTCTACCAGCTAGAAACGTTATATTTTCCTGCAAAAATTCTGTATTTCTAGACCAAAACAACATTTTCCAAGTAACTCCAAGTTCTAAAAATATCACTGTGCGCTTTTAATGTTTTGGAATAGAAGTTAACTTATAAATTATCGTACGCAACGTTAAATAAATCAGGTTCACTTTGAAGTTTCGAACGACAGCTGAACGGTAGGTCACTCATAATTTTGACGACCACTGTGGCGCGGTGGGCGAAGGTCCGCCTGCGACGCAGGAGGTTGCGGGTTTGATTTCCGCCTCGGGACAAATATTTGTGCGATCTGCAAATATTTGTTCAGGGGTTCTGGTTGTGTTCTATGTATAATAAAAAATATCTATCTATTTATTAATATTGTATTATGTATATCAGTCATCTAGTACCCATAACACAAGCTCTGCTTAGCTTGGGGATAGATGATGCTGTGTGGATTGTCCAGCATTATTATTATTATTATATTAATGAGTTGTGCTTCCACTGCAATTGGAGTGTACACAGCGCACGCCAGTATTTACAATATTATAATTGTACATATCTTTATGCGAAGCGCTTCGGATTTAAAGTCGGCAGTAACGGATTATTTTTTAATTCTATTTCGGATTAAACGGGACACCGCCGTGCACCGGCGACAGATGATACCCTGATGCGTCACACGACGCTGTACCTATTGTGTGCCAATTTGTTATTAAGACTTTTTATATTACCTAGTTAGTTAGTCTGTAAGTATTTGTTGATATGGGACCTAGAATATTTTTTTTATTATCCATAACTGTTCTTATGTTGCCTGTTAAATGTATTTTAAAGACACTCGCAGTTTGCGAATTACGTTATGCGCAAAAATATTCTCGAAGTGACGAGAATATTATTACGAATGACGTTATCGTCGAAAATACTGGTTTACTTGTATGGCATCGGTAGATATGCCGATATAGTAAACGCTGTACCTTATTAAATTCCTTTCGCTGTGAACGTTCCGACGGTGGTTCGTTGGGCGCATAGCTTTAGGTGCCTTTAGCTTCCGTTCCACTTTACCACCTGATGTCCGATATTGACAATAATATCAATGTCTGAATCGTGCCTTCCGTTTTCAATCAACCACAGAACCCTAATTTATATATCCGGCTGGTTAAGTTTTGTTTTTTTCTTCTTTTGGACGTCTTGTATTGATTTGACATACTTTTGTTGTTATGTCATACATAAAGTACCTATGGCTAGACTATTATTTAATTTTTACACCTGTCTTGTCTATGTACATAATATTTGTTCCGGGTATTCTGGGTATTTCATATGAATAATTAAACATAATGTATATGTCCCTTTATCTGTGTAATGTATTGCATTATCTATGTCAATCATCCAGCAACTAACTCAAATGAGGTCTAAATGATTATCCAGCTTTATTGATTTATTTATTACTAGCGGCCCGCCCCGGCTTCGCACGGGTATTAAACAAAAATTTCAGAAATTATACACACTAAAACGATGGGTTTCACAGTTTTCATACGGATCTTTACTTTTTTTAACAGCATTGGGGTTTTTGACATTGACTCGACATTCCAAAACTGACACTGGCCGTAGAGAAAAAGCAAGCACCGTGCGCTATACAACCTCTTTTTCTATTCTGACGCGCCATAATAGAAAAAGAGGTTGAATATACAGCCCACGGTTCAATTATTGAATTTTTCATGCGGATCCCTAACTTTTTTGAAAATATTATATAGCCTATGTTCATCACGGAAAATTAAGGATTCTAATGGTGAAAGAATTTTTTAACTCGGTCCAGTAGTTTCGGAGCCTATTCAATTCAAACAAACAAACAAACATACAAACAATCAAATCTTTCCTCTTTATAATATTAGTATAGATTTGCTAGATTCTGCCCGCAGCTGTGCATACGTTGTTTTTTTTAAGCTCTTTAAGGTTATTTCTATCCTATGGGAACTGATTTATTCAAAAAGTAGCTTTATGTTTTATTCCAGGCCAACTACAAGTATGAATTTTTTTATCTGATCCGTTTGTTACTTTGCACGCCTAAACTAAAACTAAACTAACGCTAAAACATTAGTTTTAGCGTGCAAAGTAACAAACATCCATCTTTCCATCTAAACATACATGTTTTCGTATTTGTGTATTCTGAGATGACGTAATAGAACGTAACATTCCATCCCAGAAAAGATGATTTCCTAGTACAGTAGAACTAGGGTTACGCTATTATTACCAAGTAGGTTCTCTAAGAACTAGGCTCAGTAAAAAACCTTCGATAAACTTACACCACACCTATTGCAAAACCCTGCATATTGATGTCCCTATGTAGTCAACACCAACCTTACCTCATTATAATAAGGCTCATATTGAGAAATATATTGCGTTCGAATCCTTTGTGAATGCTTTGAATAATGTGTAAGTAGTAATTAATTATTCAGGAGTTGTTTAGAACGGAACCTTGTTTATAGAGACATAGAGCTCTTTTGTAATGCAGTCATTATAGCTACCACCGAATGAGTTAGCTTTATGTTCTCAATTTTTCAAAATCTTTTTATTACGTTTAATCTTTCTAGAAAATAGCAATAGAGTTTTAAAAATAGAATTAAAGAATAGAGAGAGCAATTAGTCATATATCAAGTTCAACCGTAAAACAGAATCACCTGCAGAACGCCACGCATATAGGATCACCAAATATTTGCTTATAATACCTACTTGTAGGCATAGAAAGTGATTCTTTATAGAGTGACGTAATGAGGCGGAGACGAGAATATCCGAACTGGCTTTCGATTTTTAAAATTGACAGTTCTGAAGGATCTGATTGACGAGTACAAAACTCTCTGAAATTCGACGCCATTGTTTTGTAAGACAATTTCCATAGCAATAGCCACTATGTATGTATCTAATCTTGAATGGTTGGATATTTTAAAGCATTATTAGCTATTCTTATGTTATATTTTTTGGTTTCAGGTATGTATGTCGTCGTCAATATTCAATGGAACTGGTTTGTATACTATTATAAAGAAGAAAAGTCTTGATTGAGTCCGTGCAAATAGTTATGTTCACTACGTAAGTACGGCACCAATTTTATGCAAATAAGTAAAAATTCAAATTTAACGCTAAATTAATCATCTTCGTGTTGTTTAACGCGGTTCATCGATTTCACGGCCATTCTAATTGTCTGATTGCAATTCCTTTCCATCATCACGAAGGCAACGAGTTACAATATGATCCTTGTTTTAAGGTGATAAGAGCTATTTCATGAATATTTATTTAGATTAAAAACTGCGTGCGAAAATTGAGAAATTGCATGTTGCAAGGTTTGAACTGTGGGATTGTCTATGCGGCAGTGTTAGTGCAGGCCAGACGTTCCAATTTTGAAATTTAAACGATCTATTGCTGCTGCATTTTTATTCTGAAATACTTTGGCCAGTGTCTAATTCTGTAATCTAGATTTTCAGCGCTGCATAACCTCTTTGCATTTTTCTTTAACATTGTTGAAACCTTCTTGCAGCTGTGGTACGCAGTTTTTATTTATAAATTACCAACTGGTTTTGAGGCTCATATATAGCTGCACTCATAGAGCAACGCGGGCCCCGGCGGACCCGCCGGAGGCCCGCGTTGCTCTATGACTGCAGTTTGTTTTGTTCATTTAATTTTGGATGTCGAGCATTTAACCTTTGTGAAAGCGAAGTTTCTCTAATCCTCTGATTTATGAGTAAAAGTTTTATAATACCTACCTATAGAGACATAGAATAATACATACTTGAATAATAGGAACACAAACAAAAGAAGACAGAGCTATTTAGATCTATATTTGAAACTTAACGTAACTGATTTTATATTCTAAGCTTAGGCAGGAAGTAGGTACTTATATGTACAGTGCGCGTCACATTAAGTACCTATCTTAACGTATTTGGGACAGAAAAGTGGTTATTGTTGGGAATTTCAGACTTTGAGTATAGGTGGGTGGTTGAATCCTGAGCGTCGGCGTGATAAATTTTTGCATGAGAAAATTTGTGACAAGGGAATTAGAAGTAGTCGAAAATATTATGTAGACAAGGGGATACTTAGTTCTGACGCGCACTGTACATATAACTCATATACATATACATATGTGCCATATGTGCAACAGTCAGTCAGCAATTACCTCAATTGCTATTGGAAATATGTACTAGTTCTAATTTGGTTTTCAAATTGTTTTAAATTGTTTGTTAATAATGATTTTGCCAACAAGAAATATAGCTAAATGAATACACAAAAACAAAAATTGAATACATACATAAATAGGGTGCGAACGTTATAACCCTCTTCCGTTGGTAGTCGGGTAATTAGACCAGTGCAGCGGTCCATCGTGACCCTGGTCGTTTTTGATCGTGATGTAACTGACCTTGGGCTCGATTGACGAATTAGAATTGCATTCTCGTGCTAGACAGGACTGTTAAGTATCTCAGTGGTGATATGTATTAGATGTAACCGTTCTCGTCAAGCATTTTTTGGGAAACCACTGGTCCAATTTTGATGCTTCTTTTAACTAATTTATAGCTATAGTATTCGTGAGTGATATTCACTACATCTTATCGTTTATAAACTTGCCACATGAACGAACTTTTGGTTAGAAGCTAGGAAGAGCTTAAAGTTGAGCTACCTCTAGATGTTTTGCAACAGTCAGCAGTTAGCTTAATGTTCAATTGTAAATACTATGTATTTGTAATTTTTTTCTATTTTTCTATGTTAAAATAAGATTTTTCGTAGCGAAGCGAGCGCGTTGATGTCTTTTGTATGAAAATGTGAGTGCTACGAGAAATCGTAGCGTAATACAAATTAAAATGCAACCTCATGTTGTTTGCAATACCAAGTATATTTCAAATTTAAAATATATCTGACTAATTCGTCGTAATAATGCACATATTAATATGCATAACGTTTTACGCTGATTTATGGAAATCCTTGTAGGAATGTATTTGTCGGCTACACGCGGGAAATTAGCAATAATAATTTGGTAGCCATATTGCTTATCTTATTTTCTTTTGTTTAGTGTAAAATACACGTCTTAATGGTCAGCCATTTTTCTTATTTTCTATGTATTTTGTAAAACCAATAGCAATGTTGTCAGTTCACTGGTCTTCTAACAATTTCTTTCGAGCAGCAATCTTTTCTGGAACCAGACAATTTTGAAAAGTGAACTTTCAATTCCAATCAACTTCAACTTCTTTTTTAATGACTATGTTAGAATTAATTTTCGTTAAACCATACTAAATTAATTAAAATAACTACCACCTGAAAAATCCGCACCATTGGTTGACTTTAAAGATTAAAAAAAAACTATTATAGAAAAAGTTTTAATTTCCGGTATCACTTAAGTACATTTTCTTTCTGACGATAGATGGCGGTAGCTAATTTTAACAACAAACATAACCGGAACTCAAATATTACGTAGATTACATAGCTTTCTCAGATGAAGTCACACGATGTACTTACACCTAATGTACAGTTCGCGTCAGAAATAAGTATCATCTTGTCTACAAAATATTTTCGTCTACTTCTAATTCCCTTGTAACTTGTCACAAACCTGCACATGCAAAAAAATCAAAGTCTTTAAGTCTGAAATTCCGAAGACAACTATTGTGTCCCACATACATCGAGGCCCATACTTCAATGTATGTGGGACACTATAGTTGTCTTGGCTACTTGCTTGCTACTTACTTGGGTACTTATATGTGAGGCGGACTGTACCTACACGGTAGGCAATGAAAGTGAGAGTGGGGCGGAAGCGATGACCCGGTGCCTGACCGTCAGCATTAGGTTTTCACTGGATAGGTAAACAGATGGGTAAACAAGACGATCTATTAAACATTATGAAGATAAAACTAGTTGGTTATCAGTTTGGAGTCTGTGAATTTATTTAATTTGTGTATTATAGAGGTTCAATCTGTGAATAGCGCAGGTTTTATAGTATTTTATTTATTGTATTGTATATTTCAGTAGTCTATTAAGTAATTTATTCCCTTTCACGCATCCATTTTTATGACGTTTTCTCTCTCCCAATAAGGTTTGTTGGAAGAGAATCTGTTCGCCCTTGCCTTGATTTTTCTAAGTAAATGTTTTAATTTAAGTTACAATAAAATTATACCTAATTATATGCCAACTAATATTATGTACTTTTTCTGTAATATTGAGAATGCTAGAGTTGTTAATCTTGATCTTCCCAAGTCGCCAAGAGGTTATTGATTATTATTATCTACATATAACCCTGTATATTCTATCGTTATAGTAATTTCTTAGATAGTAGGTATATCTAGAAAATCCCTTTCTAACAGCATCGTGACAAAACGATCTATTTCTAAAATTCCTCACGAGTCATCTGATGCAAGAACAAGGCCAATCAAAGGTCGCCGAGATATTTCAAAATGGCGACTTTGAATACACTAGGTACATCTTGTAGAATACTTACACGTTGGGAAAGGTGTGAAGTGGAGTCGTGTCTAGAAAACGTTCAGTAATCTAAGCGTTGTTGCATCCTAATACGTGTGTGTACTGTTGCCCAGACTCTTAAGAGACTGGTGTCCTCAGGAGACCCATCATTAATGTATAACTTTATTCTTGTATTTAACTTTTATTATGTGTATATTTACCGTGGCCATGTGGTGCCGGCATAGAATTTCACCACCCCATCTCTTCCCGTGGGTGTCGTAAGAGGCGACTAAGAAGGGAAACACACCGGGTGGCGGGCAGCAGCGCCCTCTGCGGAACAACTCCACCGAACTGCGATCCCCAACCCGCATGCCCAGCGTGGGGATTATGGGCATTAACCCCCAAATGATAATGCCATCTATGGCGCTCATTAGGGGAGGCCTATGTCCAGCAGTGGACTATTATAGGCTGGTGATGTTGTTGATGTTGATGTGTATATTGCAACGTTAGCTTGATAAGTTTATACAAAAACCCATAGGAAGGTGGTCCCCACGATACAGGTTTATCCTAGAGTGGGGAACAATAATGTAATAATTTGAAGTCTTAAATATTTGTCAATAAACGTTATTATTATTATTAGGTCCTTACATATGAAATTGGCGTTTTGTATGGGAGGAACAAAAAGTCGAATATTTTTTAATATAATATATTTAATTAATCAAAGTATGAACCATTATTTTCTATGCACTTTTGCCATCTTATAGGTAGTTCATTGATCCCTTTACTAAAAAATCCAGTCGGACGGGAATCAATAAAATCTTTGAAGGCGATTTGGACTGCCCCATCGGAGTTGAATTTTTTCCCTTGCAAGAAGTTATCCAAATTTCGAAAAAAATGGTAATCTGTTGGAGCAAGGTCCGGGGAGTACGGAGGATGTCTTAGACTTTCCAATTGAAGCTCTTCTAATTTAGTAGCCGTCTGTTGCGCAGTGTGTGGTCTAGCGTTGTCGTGAAGCAGCAGTGGCGTGGAGCGATTGACCAGCCTAGGTTGTTTAGCCGCTAGCTTTTCCATCATGGTTTGCAATTGCTGACAATAGACATCAGCCGTAATAGTCTGGCCAGATTTGAGAAAACTGTAATGAACAATACCGGCACTAGTCCACCAAACGCTTACAAGTAACTTTTTTGGGGTTAATTTTCGCTTGGGGCAGGATTTGGCTGGCTGGCCAGGATCCAACCATTGCGCTGAGCGCTTCCGATTATCGTAAAGAACCCATTTTTCATCACAGGTAATGATTCGGTTTAAAATACCTTCATTATTGTGCCGGTTTAGTAATGTAACGCAGCAGTCGACGCGCGTTTGCCGGTTTGCTTCAGTCAATTCGTGAGGTACCCACCTTTCAAGCTTTTTAATCTTCCCAATTTGCTTCAAGTGAATTAAAACAGTTTTATCACTAACACCGCAGCCTGCAGCTAACTCGGACGTGGTTTGCGATGGATCCGCTTCCAAAGAGGAGAAATTTGTGATTAAAGTGGCCAGTACGAAAAACGCCAATTTCATATGTAAGGACCTAATATTATAATTGGACTGTTATTATTATAATTGGACTGCTTCTCTTCGCCACAAATTAGTCAAACCGAACGTGTCTCTTTAGGCACGCTGTTTCATCTTTCATCGTCAGGCTATATCAGTCCACTGCTGGACATAGGCCTCACCTAATGTTATCATTTGGGGGTTATTGCCAATAATGAACGCACGCTGTTTACATAGACATTGTTGGAAAAAACAAATATCGAGTTATGAATTAAAATTAAATAATACAATCACACCATTATAATGTAACAAAAAATTATTTAATAATCGAATCTATATTTTTAAGTTTTTTTTTACAAATATCGGTTTTATGCGGAATGGACGACCAAACGAAAATCCCATCGTCGTCGATCAAAAATAGTTAGATTCGGTCATGTTAATATTTTAACAGGGTGTGTTTAGTTTTGCAAACCAATAGATCACCTAAACATGTCACAACGTGACACGAGTCGCACAAGGTCACGACACGATCTGTTTCACTTGTAGCACGTTCAAGTCTATTTCATGTCAGATGAACGTCATATCCAGCCGTGCAAATTGTTGTTGTCTCTATACGAATGGGTCGCATAGTGTGTCTATCACTTTAAGAAAATCAGCTGCTCTGTGACTTTTTCATACTTTTTTTGTTGATTATAAAATGTCACAACAAAAGCTTTAGGTACAACAATATCAATAACATGAAACTTTTAAAAGCTCCTTAAAATAAATACAACATGCTTGAGATGTTAATGATGTTATTGATTATTCTTAATGATTATTATTTAGGTCTAAGAGCTGTGGATTTTGTTTCTTAAATAAAATAAAAAAAAATAAAAAAATGTTATGGGCATTTTTAATACAATACATGACTGAATATAATGTATTTAATACAATACATTACATAGATAGTCATTTTTAGATATTATTATAAATCTATGCAAATATTAGTAACGATTGTTCTAGGTCTTTACGCAGAACACTCGTAACTAATATTTGCAAATCGTACAAACATTTTTCCTAAGGAGGCAATCCAACACAACCCTTGCGTCCCAGGCTGACCTACGTCACATCAGTCATTCTATGCTTTTTCATTTCAAGACTACCTAATAACGACCAACCACTCAGCCCGTTTCGCAGAGTAAACAGTGGTTAGTTAGTAACCATAGCGAGTGGAACAGTGGCACAGTAGCCCATAGAGGAATGTCGCGTGTCGCAACTGGAGCGTCTCTGTCGCAACGCGTCACTGGCTCTCCGTCGCATGTACCCGCTCTATATTTAGAGATTTACGGTATACAGATCAGCGGATTGTTTGATTCGAATTTAGAATATGGCTTTTTTTGTGACCCGTCCTATTTTCGTAAATACAGTAGATAACTAGTTAGATTTCAGATTGATCGCTCTGCAAACTTCGTAAATTTGCAATTTACATAAATTTCAAAAGCTGATTTGTAATGTAGCTAGTAGCTACTTAACCTTCGTTTTTGGGTATCAAATGAAAAACTTACAATAAATATGTATATACATATGTATCAAAAAATTTGATATCGCAATTTGCACTGAAAAGATTGCTGAGATACTTGAGAAAAAATTACAGAAAGATTGAAACCATAAGGGTTTCTAAACTGAACTCGAAACCTTACAAAAACCTACTCCAAATAATCGAGTCGTCGTGGAGTCACCGAATTTTGAAAAGAAAATGACATAGTGAAAACGTGAATTGGAAACTCGCAAAAATTACAGAAATTGTGAGAGGTGTCTTATTTAGCGAGGCAGGTGTGGTCAGAACTTGACAATTTAGGCAGAAGTTTCGTAATATCAAGCAGTAATAGGTAAAATAAGGTTTTCGCTTAAAATCAAGAAAAACCAGTCTCTCCGAAAACCACTCCAACTCGACTTGATACGTGATTTGGTCATAAATAATTAACGTTGAGGAACTGACTTGACTTTTAAACTTTTTAATAATGTATAATTATAATACAAAAAGAATTATATCATTTAAATAAATAACATAAAATCCGAAAATACTCAACCGATTTGAAAAAATATTTCACCATTAGAATCCTACACTACCCATAATGAACATAGGCTGTACAATAAGTTAAGGATCCGTATAGAAACTTCAAAAATGTAACCCAATGTGTATATTATGTGTGTGTAGTATTTTTTTAAAAATTTCGGTTAAATACCCGTTCGAAGCCTGTGCGGACCCGCTATTAAGTTATATCTATAGTTGTATTATGAAATACGAACCACTAGCTGCACTACGCAGTATTAACTACGTCATATCATCCTCTTCGAAAACGGAACCCTAAAAATCACAACATAATCTTCAATCCTCAAACTATCAATTGAATAATTTGAAATCCAACTCTCACTTAGTTAATAACGTAACGCAATCTTTGAAAAGCGAAAAGGAAAAAATCTGCCAAATAAAATACCTGTCCATTCAAGGAACATAATTACATTACCCATAAACTAATATAAAATGACTGCAAGAATCCAAAATTGCATTTTAAGCACGTTGAGAAATCCACAACTGTTGAATTCCTCTCGACTCGCTACAAAATGGCGGTGAGTCATCAAAGCTCCTTTGAGCTACCGAGCAGATATTAATTTGTGGTTAGTTTGAGTCTTCGGTCCGCCGGGGGCCCGTGTTGCTCTGTGGTTGGACAAGTCAAATTTCATACAGTCAATTATTATAAAAAAAAAGAAAGAAGTTGTTAATGACTTTCTCTAAACTATTTTTTTTTTTATAGATGCTCCTAAAATCATGTAAGTAGGTAATTAAGATAACTTGCTGCCTCCATGGAAAACCAGCACCTTCGTGTGCCATAGCACGTGCTGAGTGAGTCCGATTTTTTGAAGGTTAATTTTTATATACATATGTAGGTATATCAGTTCCTCGTTATGTTCTGACAAAATAAAAATATTTTAGTTTTTAATTTAGTTATTGACTGATTACTATACTAATTTATTTTTAATAAACTTTAGAATAGAAGTAGATCTTTATCTAAAGAGGAATCCCGGTGATCTGTAACACAGTTTTAGTCACAAATGATATATTAAAATCTGTAGAAAAACCGACTTGGTTTATGTTTTTCACCCATTGTCACCGATCGAAAGGGAAATAGCCAACCAAATCTAGTTACGGACCATCATGGGCGTAGGGAGGTACGGGCAGGGGGGGGGCAGCTGCCCCCCCCCTAGAGGATGCAGTCTTAATTTTAAATACGTACCTACGTAGATAGCCAAGCCTATTAATAAACTAAACTTCATTGACAGGTAAATTTTATACAATCGTACTATGTTTGCATCTAAATTCAAACCCCCACCGAAATGTTGAGGCACCGTTTAAAATCAAACTACAATGGATAAATTTTCTCGGATATGTACGTGTCACGCAGCACCTGAAATGGTTGGTTAAAAACTCAAGGCTCCTCAATATTTTTTTTTCATCAAAATTCTCCACTGCAACAGCGCGCTGCGCGTTGTTGGTTGCGGAGTAGGGCGCGCTCGCGCTCCGTGTCATTCGATTCTTATTGTACATTTACATTATATGTAGGCACATTTATTGGATAGATACCTATTTCCATGATTTTCCGTAATTGAATATCTCCCTCCGTTTGCTGTTATTTCTTAAGTTTAGAATACTTTCAAAACTGTTCGCTAAAGACCGAAAAAGTCAGAAAAAATTTCGCGGCTTGCTCCGCTCGCCGTTAATTCTCTACTTTTGTAAGCTTTTTTACAGCCTTCCGAAAATGTCACATTTTCTCAACAATTTTCAGAGGCCGCAAACACAAAATAATTTCAGCGCTCATTCCACTCACTGTTATAT
The DNA here is from genome assembly GCA_963931895.1 of Eupithecia pulchellata. Classification (NCBI taxonomy): domain Eukaryota; kingdom Metazoa; phylum Arthropoda; class Insecta; order Lepidoptera; family Geometridae; genus Eupithecia; species Eupithecia pulchellata. The sequence goes on along the minus strand of OZ007533.1, from coordinate 1,056,133 downwards.
TTTTTTTTACGCTGCTACGGGACCATCCATTTTGTTTTTTTGTACCTATATCTAAATATCTAATTTTTTTTTTGTCGTTTTACCAAGCTTTCTTCGCCAAACTTTAAAATTACCACCGCAAACGTTCTCCACTTTGCAACAGCGCGCTGCGCGTCATCGGTGGCGGGGTAGGGCGCGCTCGCGCTCCATGCCATTTCATTCCTATTGTTTACCTATGTACCATTGTAGGTTAGTGAGCTAGGTGCACGCATCGCATTCATTTACACCCGACTACAGTAGGAGTCGGGCAGGAAGGCAGATCACGACATAACGTGAATCTATAGATGGATAGATAACTATTTTCAAGTTTTCCGTAATTGAATATCTCCCTCTGTTTGCTGTTATGTCTTAGGTTATAGCATAATTTTCAAATAAGTTTGCTAACGACCGAAAATGTAACAAAAAAATTCGCGGCTCGCTTCGCTCGCCGTTCATTCTCTTCTTTTCTAGGCATTTTGAACAGCCTTCCAAAAATTTCACAATTTCTCAACCATTTTCAGAGGCCGCAAACACAACAAAATATGAGCGCTCATTCCGCTCACTGTTATATTTTTTTATGCTACCAAGTGACCATCCAAACACACTCTGAGTCTTGATTGTATTTTACAGAACATCCAAAATGTCTAAAAAAAATTGCGGCTCGCTCCGCTCCGCTCGCCGTTAATTCTATAGCCTTTTTGTCATGTTTACAAGCCTCTCCAAAATATGACAAAAATTTGGAGGCTCGCTTCGCTCGCCATTCATTCCGTAGTAAGAGTTTTTTTATCTTCTAAAACCAAATTGTTCTTAGCTTTCTTTTCTTGACTATGATTTTTTTTAAATATTCGGGGCTAGCTGTCATATCTAGTGTCACACTATTGCGTACTTATTTAAAAAACATCGAAAAATCTCAAAAAATTCGCGGAAAGTGCTTAGAAGTAAATAATTATGGCTGAGGAAATGATGACTGAAAATCCTTTAAACGGCCTATGTATGCTCAGACTACTATTTTGTAAAATAACGTGACGTATAGTTAAACTATTGTTGTTTTTTTTTATTCTAAACGTAGCCTACCTATCCCATTTCTCGTGCAGCATGTACTTAGTAGGTATTCTTGATTTTTTTTTTAGCATAAGATATTGAGAATATCATGTACTTTATTGTGGTTAGCTATACCGCGGTGTAAAGGTTATCGCAGACATAATCACATTGGCACGGGATCGGCACTGCCGCGCCCTATCTACGAGTACGTCACGCTGCTACGCCCAACTGTAAGCGTACCTTACCTTGCCATAGAATACGTATTATATAGACTAGTTTTTTTAACGTGGTTTCGCAGTTTTTTCTTTGCTTCCTTTGCCAAAGATCACGAACAAGTTACTACCCACGGTTTCGCAGTATTACTATGGAAGTGTTTAAAGGGTTATTAAGAAACAATCACCTATAAGTACTTATTTTTCCGTATGTCACTGCGTGAGTCATAAGTTATTAAAAGACTCGTAGGACACGGATTTAAAAGCTCTCGTACATTTGTAAACAGAAAATCCTAACTACACAATATAAATTTTATTACTAGTAATAGCGAACTAAAGTACGAAGATATAATTGATATAGGAGATATTGTTAATAGTCTTAAAAAGGACGTGTTTTTGTTTAGCAGATAAAAAGATACAAAAATAATGAAAATTTAGTAAAATCACAGAACATAATTATTTATTTATTATTCCTGATTGGCTAAGAAGGCTACGTTCTACCAACACATTCATAAAATAAGAGGAAAGCTTTCAAAAAATATGTATTTTTTTTTACTCTAGGTGTCTGAAAAGTAGGACAAATGAAGATTTTTTGAAATAAAATATATAAAGGGCCGAATATGGCATACATGAAAGGAGATTTTTTAAAGTTGGCCGAACTTCCTAGGACGAATATGGCATAAATCGTAACTGGGGATAGGATCTATTATAGTTCGACCGAAACCGCTGTACCGCTCCTGAGGTATGCGCGCGGCGAGACGGGGGGGAAGTATCGGCCGCTCCGATCCATCCATCAGTCTGCCGTCGACGCTCACGGCAGTAGGTCGCCTTTGTACCGGACGGTCTATGTCAGATACACATGAGATAAATATCCAAAGATGGGCCGAGCGCTATCTCGTGATGTCAAGGCCATAATTTTTAAAGTGGCCGAATATTTTAAGAAAAGAAAAGCAGACAGAGAGAGCTTTGAATATAAAAGTGATGCAAATATTGCCAAAATCGTGGCAGACGCTACGGGGTACTGCGAAAAAACCGCAAGAAATGTGATAAAAGAGGGCAATTCATCAACTGAAAATTTGGGCCGATTGAAATTTAATTCGCCAAAACAACCAAAAACTATAAAGAAAAAACATGTTGTTGATGATTTTGATTTAGGAGTTATCAGAAGAAAAATTCATCAGTTTTATGAATTTGAAAAAAGAGTGCCAAGTGTCCGTAAGTTACTTTCAAGTTTGAAACAAGATGGCATATTAAATTGTGGACGAGAATTTCTAAGGAGCCTCTTACACACAATAGGTTACTGTTTCAAAAAATGCAAATCGAAGAGACATCTCCTTATAGAGCAGCCTAATATTGTAGTGTGGCGGAAAAAATACTTAACACAAATCAGAAATTACAGAACGCAAAACCGCAACATATATTTCCTTGATGAAACATACATTAACGCCAGTCACCATGTAAGCAAATGTTGGCAATCATCGTCCGAACCTGGAATTCATGCTGATATTGGAAAAGGACGGCGTTTGGTAATTCTTCACGCTGGATGTCGAAATGGCTTGGTTGATGGTGCATTGACGATATTCAAATCAGATGCTAAGACCGGCGACTATCATGGAGACATGAACGGGCCTACTTTTTATAAGTGGGTAGATGAAAAGTTAAAAGATAAATTGCTTCCGAATTCTGTGGTTGTCTTGGACAACGCGTCTTACCACAGCGTTCAGGTTGACAAGAAGCCAACCATAGCAAGCCTCAAAACCGAAATGCAGAACTGGTTACGGCGCCACAATGTTGAATTTTCGGAAGCTATGACAAAATCTCAACTGCAACTTCTTATCGATAATACACAAAAAGAGCCCGTGTACAGAATTGATGAACTCCTGAAAGCCAATGGACATACTGTTCTACGATTACCGCCGTACCATCCGGATTTGAATCCCATAGAGTTAGTCTGGGCTGATATTAAAAACAATATAGCTCATAACCATATTAACTCTTCTCTAGATGAAAAGATAAACTTATTGAATACATTGTTTTCGGAGTTCACGGCGGAAAAATGGCAGAAATGTGATGATCATGTCCAAAAAAATGAAAACAATTACTGGGATCGCGATAGTAGATTTGATATTATTATCGATCCATTAATTATAAATTTGCAGAACGACTCTGATTCAAATTCCGATGGCGAAACGGAAGATGAAGTTGAAGCAGAAGCTCTGTCAGAATATCTGTAGATCATTTAGTTATAAAAAAATATAAACATATCGATATAATATATAAAACAAAAATATTGTTTATATTGGTACGATATCGTAAGATATATCCGACAATATCGATCTCATGTGTATTCTTGCTCTTTTTTCCTCGGCCCCCACTTCGCCGCACTTTCTTAGGGAGCGGTACAGCGGTTTCGGTCGAACTATAGACAAAATATCCCGTCTGGTTTATATAACAAACTTTCATCACATGTGTACTAGGAAACGCCGAATGAGGAGAAATCGCCATCGCTCCGGAAGGCATTACGTGCGCTACACACGCGTACGTCTAGCTGAAACAGGTTTATCTAGTAAAGCCCTTTTACACACATAATCAATTATGTGCTACTAGTTTATGCATTACTATTAGTACCTACTATTTAAATGGGTACCTACGTGATGATAAGAGACATCCCGTAAACCTGTTGAAGCTTCGTTAACTATGCATTATAAATTCACCCTTGTAATCGTCCAAACTTTTAATAAAATATTTTAAAATATGTTTTGTTTAAAATTACCAGAGATAGACTGAATCAAATAACTGATATTACACGTGTTAATCAGAGCTAGCGAGAAAACTACAGTTAGGTGTACTAAGAAAAATAATTTATATACCTACAGTTCAAAATATTCTCTGAAATATCTTAAACATCAATTCAATCAATAAAAATCAAAATTGGATCGAAGTGTGTTCTTCCATTTTGGATACCAATTATACGTAATATAGACAAAGTAACGATCCAAAAAGCCGTAAAAAAGAAATAGCACCTATCCATGTTCGTTCTAAAACCATTAGAATAACATCCTACGCAGTCGTGTAACCAATTCGTATTTACGAATAATATATTATTAATGCGAAAGTGACTGTCTGTCTACCTGTCTGTTACCTTATACCTAAACGGCTGGACGGATTTTAGTGAAATTTGATCAGGAGAGAGACATCACCCCGAAAGGACACAAACTACTTGTATATACAAGCGGAAACACGCTTGCTGAACGATACACATCATGAAATTTTGAGAGGATATCTATAATAGTTTTATAAAGAGAAAATATTTCATTGCTTTTTTTCACTATTAGAATTCTACTTAACCCTGATGAACATGCAATAGAATATTATCAAAAAAGCTAGGGATCCGTATGAAAAGTTCAATATTTCACTTCTTGATGATTTTAGATTTTATCGATGAATACTCGTGCGACGCTATGGCGGACCGCTAGTAGATAATATCTCGGGTAACGTCATCATATTACTTCTATCCGGGAAAAGCATAAGTAAAGCCACGGGAAGAAGCCTGTAAATAAATCCTAGATAGTCACCAATTACGCAAAGTCTAGGAATCACCACAAAAAGCTGCTATTCCGGCTCCAACAAGATTCCAGCCTAATACGGCGGGACGGGTATTATAGCACTCTAGTTGTTTCTGGTTACTGGTTACGTAAATATAGAGCCGTAGTTTACTCACCATTCTCACTATTCTCTTAGGATGCGTTTTCGGTGGCATTAAGAGCGGATAAGGAAGCTCGTTAACGTTAAGGATATATCGCTCGCAGCAGGAAAAAGGTTATATTGAAAACTTCAAAAAATTGCTCTTAACGTTGCGTAACAAAATAACTTCTGCTACTGTGAATTTAGAAGATAAACTTTAACTGTGAATGCCAAGCGATACTCTACAAAAATTTTAAATTTAGCCTTATTTTTTAGATGTTATTATGAAATTATGGGAAGCAATCAGCAACTTAGGGATGATTAATTGTAAATACTATTTCTAATTGGGTTAGGTATTTAATTTTTATATTGATATAATAAGAGCAATGATTATGGCAAAGTCTTGTTTGGGCAAGGAATTTTTGCGTAACGGCGCTTCGGTTTGAAAGAAACGATTGAGCCACTAAGCTCTTATCCGCGGCGTAGTCACGCGTAACAATAGATTTGTCAAATGAAACGTCAGGAGAAATAGAAAATAAAATAAATGAACGCAACGACAAAACAAAAGAACAAAACAACCGCCGGCGCTCGTGCGTACGGACATAGCTTTCGAGAACGGAATGTGCGCGCTGGGAGTCGAACTTGCGACTGTTATGATGATTAATAGGTTTTTTTGTGTGGTAACTTAAGTTTTTTTTCTAGTAGTGACTATGCTTAACGAGAAAGCTCTGTGAATTATTTTGACCAATCACAGAAATAGAGATTAGATGGTATTCACCATACAAAATGACTGTCAAACTTTAGTAAATAAAACGTTATTGTTTCCACCTTGTATTAGATCTTTTAGATCATAATTATACAAAAATAATTAACGGTAAATATTCTACTAGCACTACGACAATAGTTAGAGGTCTACTCCAATAGAGAGTGATTTCCTGTTCTTTATTATTTAATTTGAGTCCCTTTGCCTAGAAAAACCTAGACACTTTATATTATCTTCTTCATCCCACGTCAGGTGGGAACGGCACAACATGTATTTTTTTCCACTCTCCTCTATCAAGCTATCGTCTCCGAAATACCACCTTTCTTACCCATGTCCTCTTTCACACAATACCTCTATTTTTACTTCGATCTTTCTCTCCTTTTATATCCGTCCACATTCAAACCTAACCCTCTTTGCGTAACATACCACTTTATTATATCGCGCATATAAAGCGCGTATCCATTCTATAAACCATCAGAGCACCATCCGTCAATGACATCCAAACAGGTTGGCATGAAGTAATTTCCCGGTGTGGTAAGCCCGATGCCGCAACGCGTTGGACATGCAACGGAAAATGGCGACCATGTGAAATACGCATAACGCATTATGGTAAACTAAATCACCATGGCAATAGTGCCATGGTGATTTCTACACCATAGGGTGTCAACCTATGGTGAAAACATAGGCAAATAACAAAAGTTTTGAAATTCCGTTGAAATTTACTTCGATCCCGCAACTTCCTGCGTCGCAGTCGGACACCGTGGCTTGTGCAAAATCAAAAAATCAAAATCAAAGTGCTTTATTTCCTTTAGACCTTACAGGACTCTTGGACACGATAACGTCTGTAGGTTATGAACTGGTCTATTATTGCCAACTATGAGTGGAAAAAGCTAAAATGCCTTTAAAATATACTTAATTTTATCCTTACCCAAAGACATTTTGGCTATACAGCAGCGGAGAAATGCCGATGCACTGCATCAACTACTCACCAGCTTTCGGATCATTCGGTTAACAATAAGTTAAAAAGGCCCTACGTGCCTCCTATTCACTTTTTAAACAGACCCTTCGTCCCCCTTTTGTATTCTATTCTATTGAATGGGGGTAATGAGTATCTATTTAACTTGTTGTGAACAAAATTGGCCTAAAGTAGAACTTGCTCCGGTCAAGTTCTACTATATACAGGCCATGTTTATGATCCATTTACCTACTTATCTATGTACATGTGTTAACGAGTCACAGATGACAAGCTTTGACTTCCAGACTTACAAAGCAGTCAAATCTATCATCACAAACATAGTATAACTTAGCGAACACCATTGGTCCTAGAATGCTTTATTTAATAACTCTTCAAAATACCTCAATTTCACGAGGCGTTGTTGCGGTAAATCATAGCCAACCGTTACGTAAGGGAATATTATCACTTCATTACACAGTAATACCCAGCCAAGCACTAGGCACCATTACTTCTTGACATAATACCGAATTGCCTCGTTGATTATTCAATAGATACTTTCTTGGTTGTTAAATAAGTAGCGTGTAATATTTATTGTGCTCATAGGTTTGATTGCAGATAATTAAGAATCAATCTTTATTGCCCAGCCATTCACTTCTTATCTATATGTTATTACACGGTAGCCAAGCAATTTTGTCGCTGGTTCTTGCGCGAAAAGAACAGGATAAATAAAATGAGTTTTGCACGCCATGACAGAGTGTGTTAGAGTACCTGTTTATATTATTTTAAAATAATATTGTTCTTTCATGTTCAGTCCATCCCAAGGAAACCTCGGAGAGAACTCTCATAGCGATAAGCCAACAAACTTGTAAATTTCTTTCTTTGCCCTTTGTTGAATTTGCATATTATTAACTTAATTTTGAAATTTTCATTTAAATCAGCCAGATTCACCTTCTGCTTAATAAATAAATCCACAGATTTCCCGCTAACACCAACTTTTTTGTGTTTATAAATATCTTCACCGTTCTTATAATCTAAGATTGCCCAGACGCTTTCAGTAAAGGAATAAGTTCTTGTACTGACTGATCAGAATAAAATAAAAAATAAATACTTTTAAGCCTAGGGCTTAAACTTGTCATAACTGATCAGAATAAAGATAATAAATTATGCTTTATTCAGTACAATAGGAAAATCAAACTAATACAAGCTAAAATATAACATACACTAATACATATCAATAAATTAAAACAAGTGAAATTGAGAAATAAAATAAAAATCATTTTTTTTTAACACGCTTTGAACAACAGAAGTGGAAATAGTATTTTTCTTTCATCAACCAGTACAAGACATTCGTCCTCATACCTAAAGACTCCTAAAGACTCAACTTTTTGGTGATCAATCAACAAAGCAAGCGAAAGATTTCAAAATGGAACAGAAATCTCCTTCTGATAGTTAAGATTATTATAAGTGTGATTCTCTCCATGGTAGAATGTTTAGTTTGTTTGAAAAGTTTTGTTTTAGCTCGGAATCTTTCTTGTTTACTTTTACTGAATTGAATTGTGGACTATTGAAGGTGAACGTGGCTTTTATTAATAATTCTGAATATCAATACAATATGTCCAAATAGGCAGAAAGGGAAACTAAACGTTTTATATGATTAAGTTGATGACGAATCTCGTGAATAACATTCAGAATTATTTACTAACTATTCGTGAAAAAGAACCAAAGTAGAGATGTAAAATATAGTTTTCATTGAGTTCCATCTAATAACACTATTTGATGCTGTAAGGCTCTCTCGTAATATTTATCCTCTGAGCGATCTCTATACATTAAAAGAAGACTGTTGTAAAACCCGCTTCCGCTCCTCTTCACTGAAAACTATTCCTTGAACCATTGACCAGCAGTTCAGCTATGAATATTCAACAAGAGACAGCAGCTATGTATGGCGATCAGTAGACCAGCTCACCGTTATTGTGAAGGTAACTGTTTCGTAACGCGTTCTATGGGCATGTGGGGTATTGTCTGAGGTATTTCCTGTCAGGAGCATAGGATTCCATCATCATCAATATGAGCTTGATTTGATTGTCAACATAACATCGAACTGTAGGAGCCTCGTAGGATCCTACATTCACCGATTATTATCATGAGCTTACTAGATCCTACATTTGGAAACAAGGCATTGATATATTAAAAAAAACAAGGTAATTTTTTTAAACAATCTTTAGAACTCTTTAGTTTTTCTTTTAAAATGTACAAACAGATCTTCATTTTTAGTACAACCGTATCAAAACGCGCCAAGGGAACCCAAACACAAAACTAATCTGTTTAAAATTTAGTCTATTGACCTGACTCGGGATTTTTATTAGTTTCAAATTGTACCTATATTCATTATTCTGTAATATTTTTTTCATTCAGCTTATCCACACCTAATTTTAATATCAGTGTGTGAATTGAAATTCTAAATATCCGAAACTTTTAATAAACTTTAATCAATCAGTGTGACCTAGGAAATTAACTATTATATTGTATGAATTCAATTCGAATTGTCTAGTTATTTATTAAAGGAAAAGGCGAGTCAACAGACATCTGACCATCTTTTTGCGTGGATTTCAAACGATGGATATAACAATGAACAATAGACTTTTGTAATGGCATAGGAAGCTCTTTGTGCGCTAGTTCAAGTTTTTAAAGTATAGATCGAGTATGTTATCTAGAATTTTGAAGAATTGAAAATGAAAGTGGGTACTCTTGATTCTATCAGTTTACACATCTTCGTGATTTGACCGTATGATTATTATCAACTATTGGTACAGCAATTTATTTTATCGTCTGCTACACTCTATATACGTCTCTATTATACGTCTGAACACTGATAACAGTCTTTGTACATATTTTGCACAGTTCCTTGAGAATAATTAGGTCTACTATAGTTCTTATTCTTTTCTATTCTTAATATTATTTTTCTTTGTCCACAGAATCTCGCGACATGGCTGTCATTATTATTAGGAGTTATCACAATAGCAACACCAGGTAAGTTTTGAGAAAAAAATATAAAATTAATAGATATTTGACGACCTCTGTAGCGCGGTGGGCGAAGGTCCGTCTGCGACGCAGGAGGTTGCGGGTTCGATTCCCGCCTCGGGACAAATATTTGTACGATCTGCAGATATTTGTTCAGGGAGTTCTGGTCGTTTTCTTTGTATAATAAAAAATATCTATGTATGTGATAATATTGTATTATGTATATCAGTGATCTAGTACCCATAACACAAGCTCTGCTTAGCTTGGGGCTAGATGATGCTGTGTGGATTGTCCGGCACTATTTATTTATTTATTTAATAATGGTACCTCAAAATAATACAAAGTACCTAATAGGTTATTCTTTTTAAAGAGGAACGATTTCCTTTAGTTTTTATCTTAGAATTATCCACGTCCGGGCCGTGTGGTGCCGGCATAGAATTTCACCACCCCATCTCTTCCCGTGGGTGTCGTAAGAGGCGACTAAGGGAAACACAGCGGGGGGCGGGCAGCAGCGCCCTCTGCAGAACAACTCCACCGAACTGCGATCCCAACCCGCATGCCCAGCGTGGGGATTATGGGCATTAACCCCCAAATGATAAAAGCATCTATGGCGCTCATTAGGGGAGGCCTATGTCCAGCAGTGGACTATTATAGGCTGGTGATGATGGTGATGATCCACGTCACTTATCCAGAAATCCAATATACGATAAAAGGGGATCACGCCAGTATTTATAAGTTGATCCATAGTATGTGCGTTCACATAGTTCGCCATGTCAAAATGAGCTCAGCAGGCAATTAGTCATTTAGACTACTAGCCTCAAATCTTTGCCTTGCCATTTTTTATAGACTATCCTATGTTTGAGAATAACACAGAAACGAAAGTGTGTACAGACACAGACTAATTATAGTACGAGAAGCCTACATTATGTAGGAGGCAGGCAGGCTAGGCGGAAGTTAGGCTGTCAAATCTGATATCACAGAGATCGTTTGAGATGACTTTAGAATCATGTGAACGAATCATTTGCTGGTTGCTGTTAACAAAGCAGTGGAAATTCGTCTCAAAGTCAGCGAATTCACTGCTGATCTGAGAAGCAAAGCAATCGTAATATAAAAGAAACCGTTCAAACTAAGCATAACCAAAGTACAAACAATTAAAACCTTCGCAATCTCTATCAATTTTATTGTTAAATCAAATGTTTCTCACAAAAACCAAATGTTGCCGTAACGAGAATGAATGGGTCTGTAAAGACAATGGTCTGTTAGTCCCATGCACCCACGGACATGGCCTTTGCATGTCTCTACTTGGTGTCACCTGTGCTCAAGTAGGCATGAAAATACGCATGATTGGTTGTGCTTTTGGCAGATAGATATTTTTTATTATACTAGCGACCCGCTCCGGCTTTGTACGGGTCTAATCCTATTACAAAAACCTTCCTCTTGAATCACTCTATCTATTAAAAAAACCACATCAAAATCCGTTGGGTAGTTTTAAAGATTTAAGCATACATAGGGATATAGGGGCAGAGAAAGCTACTTTGTTTTATACTATGTAGTGATATAGAAAACGTATAGAACGCCCTGTACAAATATATATAGATAGATCATACAAACATTTGTCCCGAGGCGGGAATCGAACCTTCGCGGCCCTTCGCCCACCGCACCACAGAGGTCGTCAAAGTAATGGTTTACCTGTGACAATTTATCCGTAAATATTTAGATTATCTATTTACAGTAAATAATATTTACGGCTGCAACACAGACAGAGTATTTATTCTACATTCACAACAAATCACCATTTCAATTATTATTTTGGCAAAAAAACCTCTTCTTAAAATAAATATTTTGATTTTATAAGAGAAAAAGTATTTTGAACTAAAACATCCCTAAACTGGATACATGTTTCGTAAAGTAAAGTCTAAACAATAAGCCACCAATATTTCATTTGTGAACAAGTTTTTTTGTTACACAGATGTCATGGCATGTCGTTAATGTTGCTACACTGGTGATTACCTATAGTTAGATTAAGTGTGTTGGTGTCAATGATCAATGAAATAAATGAATATTACAGCTATTAGTTTAATGGACATGAATTTGCGTGATAGTTTTGTAATACTTACACGGTTCATTGCTGGCGCAGTGATTAGTTTCCTTAGCTATATAAAAGGCTTCATCTTCGTTTTGTCTATGGTTTCCATACTTCTTCAATTTAGAACACATTTCTCACATCAACTGCGCATTGATAAAATGGGATGGAACCTTATCAAAGTAACTGAATGTGCAACTGCTTTTGTTTCAGTTCTAAATGATTCCACGCCGTTCTTATCGCGAGCGGGATATATTAAATATTAATTTCAAAAAAATCCTATAATTGTGAATAACATAAACGAAAGTGTGTACAGTCACAGAACAACTATAGTACTACGCACGGCTAGTAATATTAACTCTTTTTATTGATATTGAAACTTAATACGGAAACTGTTAGTTAACTCTCTGAAGAAAGTTTTCAAATAAATTCTCCACTATAACTTCCTTGTGGACAAACTATAAAGATCGCTGGATAAAACGACAGAACTCATAGTCAAATTATTAGCCTGTATTAAACAAGGAAAAGTGTCTGTGATGTTACATATTTTATAGCTCATCCGCCATGCTTTGCCGAGCTCGAACACCACACCTATCGAAAGCATTAGATAACCTAACCTTTTGTCTTACATCAGCTATTACTTACGTCATGTTACATTGAAGCATTCATAAAAATGAAAATGCCATAGACTCTAGACGGGAGGGAGTGATAAAAAGGAGTTGAACAGTTCGTCACCATTTAATACATCCTGTTTTTATCTTTGAGTATTTAGAAAGGGAGTTGTTAACGTCAGGCATTACCCCTCTGTTGGTCATAAGACTTTACTGTACATAGACGAATAATAAAACTACTTCACTCGTAACTTCGCGGCCATTTGCTGTCGTTTCGTGAAGATTGAAAAAGAGGCCTATGGAAGAGGTTTTTTAGCAGTGTAGAAACGATAAACTTACGAATGTCCCATAGTTCTACATTACATGATTGGGTAATCATTATAAACATATCTAATCTTAGAGATTAATAGCACCTAATCTGTGTTTCCAGCTCTATCGAGCGAGCCCCGGGTGGTGTGCTACTATACAAACTGGTCGGTGTACCGGCCGGGCACTGCGCGCTTCAACCCTCAGAATATCAACCCCTATCTCTGCACCCATCTCATCTACGCCTTCGGAGGATTCACTAAGGACAACACCTTGAAGCCTTTTGATAAGTACCAGGATATTGAAAAAGGTGAGTTGGATATTTGGCACCCAACGTGGGGTGAATTGGCTAATAACTATGAGCCTTCAGAAAAATATGGTTAGGTTAACATGATTATATAACCTTTGTTAAATAATTTGTTGTCGCGATAATAATCGAAACTTCTACCATATTTTTTGAGTGAACAGATTACCTCTGTTAAAAGTAACTGTTTTAATTCAACACATTCTGTTATAATTTATCTGTCTCCATTCACGCACTTGTAAAGAATTGGAAACTTCAAACAGCAAATAAATGACTGAGTATATGTGTTTTCGCAGTTTGCACAAAATGTTTGCTCAACTAAACTAAACATATAAAACAAACTTAATAAACTTCTAGTGCTTGTTTGCGAATGTAGCAATCAAGCACTAGAAGTTTATTCACTTCCAGGCGGAAGTGAATAAACTTCTAGTCCAATTTTTTATCACTTCCAGGCGGCTACGCCAAGTTCACTGGTCTGAAGACTTACAACAAGAATCTGAAGACGATGCTGGCCATCGGCGGCTGGAACGAAGGTTCCTCCCGGTTCTCCCCCATGGTCGCCTCCAGGGAGCGCAGGAAGGAGTTCGTTAGGAATGCGATCAAGGTATGTTGGGGACATCTGTTGATATGATATTTAACTAGGGAGATGCAAGATAAATAATATAACAAAAACCATACAAAATCAAATATCTGCATTTCGTACAAACATTTGTTTCGAGGTGTGATTCGAACCCGATACCCCTGCGTTGCAGGTGGAACTAAGAACGCTGCGCCGCCAAAGACATCATCACAGAGTCTTTGACTATGCCGGGGAAGCTCTGTAATTCTAGATAGATCGTTCATGAAGCTTGCGTCTGATGCTTACTTATTTTTTATTTTTTTTATTTATTTTTAAGGTTACAGCAAGTTTCTTACGTTCATTAAAACCTGTTAAATATCTGCGCAATGAACGCATTGTAAGTTTATAAAATCATGGGAAGTACCTTGCGCAAACCGCCAAATAGTAAATCAATTAATCCATTCTGGTCATGAAGAATCTCAATGCCAATTAATTACTACTTGAGCCCACATAAATCATCTTCCCACTGGTTCTAAGTAGTCTGTGTTTTTATTTAATCAACATTCCTATTAGATGATATAATAATAATAATAATAATGCTGGACAATCCACACAGCATCATCTAGCCCCAAGCTAAGCAGAGCTTGTGTTATGGGTACTAGATGACTGATATACGTACACAATATTACAATATTATTAAATAGATAGATATTTTTTATTATACATAGAAAACGACCAGAACCTCCGAACAAATATCTGCAGATCGTACAAATATTTGTCCCGAGATTTTATATGATTTTATATTCTTGTAACCTTCTTTTGGAATACTAAGATGTTATGCAAAGAAGTACATTAAAAGAATTGTACAGGGTGCCTTTTGAGATGGATGGTTAAATCCAAAACCATAAGAGTTAGAGAAAAATCGTGGAAGGAGTTATAGGCTCAATTTTTTAGAAAATAAAAACATTAAAATTACAATTAATAACTTAATATTGAAACAACTAAGCTAACTGCAACCTGTACTGTTATTTTCGTTTTAAAATAATATTACATACCTATAATATAGTCACGAACGCACAGCCGCCTCCCTCGCCTTTCATAGAAGCAAAATATGGAAAGGCATATCATGGCCTGTATGCAACGCTGTATGTTTGTATTTATCTAGGCCTATAAGAATCGTAACATCCAAAAAAACCTATTTCAAAATAGATTTTCTTACTGTATTTTTCTAATATCGATTATTTCATCTACAGTTCCTCAGACAAAACCGCTTCGACGGCCTGGACCTAGACTGGGAATACCCGGCCTTCCGCGACGGAGGCAAGCCCAAAGACCGGGAGAACTACGCCAGGCTCGTCAAAGAACTTCGCGAGGAATTCGACAGAGAAGCCGAGAAGACCAACAAGCCCAGACTGCTGCTTACGATGGCTGTGCCAGCGGGCATCGAGTATATACAGAAGGGATTTGACGTCAAGACATTGAACACGTAAGTTTCGACGTATTCTCGCGTATTTTTTAACGGGGGGTACCTTTATTAACAAAGAATATTACAATTAAATAACTAAATTATAACTCGTATAAGTATTTACGATTGAAACAATTGAGCTAACTGCAGACTGTTGCAAATAATTTACAGGTTGAACTACAACTGATCCATATAAATTTTTTAACTCGCATAAAATACAATGTTTTTTCAGATTTTTTGAATTATAGATTTATGATAGGTACCTACTCTAGTTGTTCCTACATCAGTTACAGTGTGTTTTTTTATCTATAACAGCTTATCAAAATTTCATTCCAATACATTGTCCAGAACGTAGAGTCACATGAATATACTAAGTCTCCTGCGATTATTCGAATGACTGACTATATTCGCAACAGCAGCCAGAGTTTAGGTAAATGTAGGTAATTCAAGGTTATTTAACAAATTTACGCTCAATTTGAATTTCAAAGTAGGTAGTCAGTATGCACCGCCAACATGAATCGTTTATTAGAATTGCATGTAAATTACATCGGTGTCATCAATTTACTCAACATGAACAAGCTTTTAAATAGCTAAAACCAAAAACATGTAAATAATACGTAATGTATATCTAGCGATTTAATTTAAAGCTTAACTAAGGCCGAATGGTCATTGCATTTCTGCATTTACAGAAGTTACAATCTTCTACCGGACACCTGAGAATCGGTGCTTCGACCATAAATTACCAACAATAACTTTCATGATGTTCACATACGACAGCGACCTATCCAAGTTGAAACCTCAAAAATCGTCAACTGGTTACACCAAAGACGCGGTCCGATCAGTGGTCAACGTCGGCAAGGAATTCTGTATGGAGACTGGCATCCACGGTTTTCGACACATCGCAGAACCAGATAGACACTGGCTCGAGAGGCTGTTGTGGGTTGCCGTTATCTGCTTCGCCTTCTACGGAGCCCTAGATGTCTCCCGCGGACAACTCCAACGGTACAATGAGAACCCTACGGTCGTCACTTACGAAAAAGACTTCAGGTTTTGGAAACCAAGCCTCCCAGCTATCACAATCTGTATGAAGAATAGAGTTGATCCCGAGAAACTTCCTGATCTGATCAAAAACTTCTGGGACGTAGATCCATCTGATGATAAATACGATTATTATGTCAAATTCGTTAACATGGTAGCCAATTCTAACATTTTGGACCTGGTAGGATACAAGGACTACCAAGAAAAGGAGTTAGACGTTGATTTGTTCGAGCTGGTCGTCGAAGTTGCGCCTAAATTGGGGGAATCAGTAAACATAAAGACTGATTCTTCAGAGAACGCAATGTTCAAATGGACCCCTATCATGACTGAGAGCGGAATTTGCTTCTCGACAAATTCCCTCGCCATAGAAGACGTCGCTATTGTAAAAACTGACCTTAACCATACCAAAGATTACCCTTTAACGTGCCAATTCGCAGCGCACAGTTGCTTGATGAAAGTCGAAGTGTTCACCGAAAGTCACTACACCATGCATTCGCCATACGATATTATGGACATCACTAGTCAGCCAACTTATGTCTTCAACGGATTGAATAAAGCTTCAGAGATAGCTGTGGTAGAAATGGGCTGCGGGCATGGGGTTAAAGAGCTGGCACCGAAGAGACGTGGATGCTTGTACACGGATGAGCCTACGAGTGCTGGAAGGCATGTTTACAGCACGAATACTTGCCGTCTAGCGTGCCGGAACCAAATTGCAATGAAAGAGTGTAACTGCAAGCCGTTTTACTACTTCTATGAACGTGGACCTCTTTGCACGCTCGAAGGGATGGCCTGCCTGGCGGATTTAGCAAAGTATCTTAGCAAAGTCAACTGCTCCTGCAGTTCTCAGTGTGTCGACTCCTTTTTTCAAGAAACAGCAACCTCTGAAATATATTGGACAGCTGGTCCATTTAGCACCTCAGGCTGGGTAAAGTACACAGTCCAGGTTCCAAAGACACGGTATACTAGAGAGATAGTCTTCTACATCCAAGACTTGGTGGTTTCATTTGGAGGAGCAGCGGGGTTGTTTTTAGGAGCTTCCTTCATCAGCTTTGTGGAAATATTGTACTTTGTGATGGTGAAGTGCTTTGGAGTCATGTCTGAGTCGCGCGAACGCCGGGATATGCCTAAGAATCAGCTACTATCCTTTGAGCAGAAGCAAATTATGGATTTTAATGCAATTTTAGAGAACCGTGGATATGACCAGAATACAAACCATTTAGCCGTCGTTTCACCACTTGCATAAAGATCCACCTTGTTCTTCACTTGAAATCGATAATTTAAGACCAAAATTATAATTTTTTTATTGATCGAATCTTGATTATTATAAGTTACATCGTATACAAACCCGTCCTTGACCTGTCAAACCCAGTTGAACACGCAAATAATATGAAAGGTAGATCTTATCAATTCGTAACATGATAATGCTTTTACAATATTAGCTCACATTGATATTAGTAATCACGACAAGTTAATCGTACACTGCTTCTACTGGAAACACCTATCGGCTACAACGATAGATAGTTACTGTTAAAATAAGATACAAGCACCCGTATCAAGATGATGGGTACATACTACTCTTACAAACCGAGAAGAAAAGAACCAGTCCACAATAAAAGCAGTGTACCTTTCCCGTCTATAATTCATTTCTCAAAATACCTGAGCCAAAACACCAGCATCCATGGATTCGCGCATATTGCAGAACCAGGCAGGCACTGGGTCGAGAGAGTCTTATGGGCTGCAGCAACATGTCTAGCAGCGTATGGAGCTTTGACTGTCTCCCTTGGACAATTACACCGGTTTAACGAAAGCCCTACAGTAGTTACGTTAGAGAAAGACTACCAAAGCTTCCATTTTAGCTTACCAGCTACAACTGTGTGTGTCGAGAACCGAGTTGATGCAACCAAGCTTCCAAATGTCATCAAAAACTACTGGCATGTTGATCAAT
This sequence comes from Eupithecia pulchellata, assembly GCA_963931895.1. Lineage (NCBI taxonomy): Eukaryota > Metazoa > Arthropoda > Insecta > Lepidoptera > Geometridae > Eupithecia > Eupithecia pulchellata. The sequence continues at coordinate 1,038,131 of OZ007533.1, read as the reverse complement.
CTGATGAAAACTATTATAACTACAGCCGATTCGTGCATATGGTTGCCAATTCCAACTTACTAAAACTAGACGAGTATCGCTACTTCCAAGAAGAAAAATTCAATGTAGACCTCTATCAGCTGGTCCTAGACGTTATGCTTAAAAAGGAAACCTTCAAGGTCTTATCTTCAGAGAACAAGCCATTTAAATGGACTCCTGTGATGACAGAGAACGGAATCTGTCACACTACCAACTCAATGACCGTCGATGACATAGCTATTGTCAAGACTAATCTGAATGAGACAAAATCCTACCCCATTACTTGCAAGTACGGTGCGCATAGCTGTCGTCTGGTATTAGAAACCCTTGAAAACAGTTTCATCTACATACACTCTCCTTACGATGTTGTTGACATAACAACACCCTCACTCGAAGCTCCTGTTGGTCTCGAAAGAGATATAGATATTGTCGTAATTGAAGTCCGTAGCGGGAGGGGTGTGAAAGAGCTAGCACCAAAAAGACGCGGGTGCCTGTACAATGACGAGCCAACTGCTGCCGGACGGCATGTGTACAGCGTGAACAACTGCCGATTGGCTTGTCGCAGCGAATTGGCAATGAAACTGTGTGGCTGCAGACCGTTCTACTACTTCTACGACGCCGGCACGCAGTGCACACCGGCTGGCATGTCCTGCTTGGCCCGTTATGCGGAAAACCTAGCTAGCATTTCCGGACCGGATGGGTACACCTGTTACTGCAGTCCGCAATGTATTTCCTCGTATTTTATAGAAATTTCAAGGGTCGAGACATGGTTCCACAGATGGCCGCGCAACGAGTTAGGGTCAGTGAAGTTTTCTGTCCAAGCACCCAAAACCCGGTATACGAGGGAGATCCTCTTCGATTTCCAAGATCTGTTGATTTCCTTCGGTGGTGCTGCCGGATTGTTTCTGGGTGCTTCGTTTATAAGCTTTGTGGAAATCCCCTACTTTGTCGTTGCTTGGTTTTACAACGTTGCTGCTGACTGGTGCAGGCGAATAAAACCCTCAAGAAAGAAGAATTCACGCCGAATGTCTGATAGTTTTGAATTTTATATTCATTAGTTCCGGTTCAAGAATAAATAACTTGCTTGCTAAATATCTATTATTAATTGCAGTACCTAACAATTTTAAAATGAAATTAGAACTTGTATTTATAAACGCTATCTTGAATTCTGGATAGGTACTTCCCACTTCCCATATCCATGTTACTGAATCAGTTTTATGTAATGTACTTTGTTAAACACGGTACTAAACCTTTCATATCTCACCTTCTTTTTATTTTCTGTTCGAACATTTTGATAAGAAAAAGAGGAAAATAGCATTTATTGAACACAAAGTACCACAAACACATGATTGTTAAACGGGTTTAAGTACAATTCACTCGACCAGTCCCAGCTATATAAAACAATCTAAATCTAGCCTCATTATCTTCGCAAATCTCGTATTACCTCTATCGCCTTTGTAAGCGCAAGGTAACCGTGAAATAGCGTATAACAACCCATTTACCGAGTTATAACAATGCTGGGGTTTCTCACATCATGTCTTGCTCTGTTTGATGTTGGACAGCGGAAGTTGGGAAATTGTTTTGTAATTTATGTACCTATGTGCGTAGATTTAGCGCTCCAGTTTCCCATAACTACCATAATCAGAACACGTATTTACAGGTACAATACACAAGTAGAGTAGGTTAAGGGATTGCATGGTCTCAACGAACCCAACAATAAATTTGCAATTTCACGGGATATCAGGAAATTAACATGAAATAAATATTTAGCATTCTTGTAAATACCTACCTGTAAATACCTTCTGTATATACAGAAAGGCAACCCACTGTATCGCATTGGTCATCCATCAAGGAGCATCTAGGGTCCACTATTTTTTAATATATATCTAACAACAGAACCTCCTTACAGTTACCTGGACTGGATGAACCTGCTCACGTACGACTACCACTCTGCCTTCGAGCCTGCCGTGAACCACCACGCGCCTCTATACCCCCTGGAAGAGCCCAATGAGTATAGTGTGGACACTGAGCTTAACATCGTAAGTTTACACTCGTGTTTTGTACATTTGATTTTTTAAGGATCCACAAACGTTACCACGAGAAGCGATGTATTAATGTATGAAAAGGAAAACTATAGGAAATTGCGGTGGCGAGAGAATACCACCACACACCGATCAGACAATACTACATAACACAAGCTCTGGGCTAACTTGGGGCTGTGTGAATTGTCCAGCATTATCTATATCTATACTAATGTTATAAAAAGGAAAGATTTGATTGTTTGTTTGAATATAATAGGCTCTGAAACTATTGGACAGAATTGAAACATTTTTGAATGAAAAATTGGATTTTTGTAAAATACCTGTGCGAAGCCGGGCGGACCGCTAATTTATAATATACATTATTATTATTCATTTATTTATATTTAATTATCTTTGATCCAATTTATGCAAAGTCCACGTGATTAATACCAATTTTTTCCTAGGACTACACCATAAAGTTCTACTTAGAAAACGGCGCGGACCGAGACAAGCTAGTCCTAGGCATCCCGACGTACGGGCGCTCCTACACGTTGTTCAACTCTGATGCCGTGGAGATCGGCTCCCCCGCAGACGGACCTGGCGAACAGGGTGACGCTACCAGGGAGAAAGGATACTTGGCATACTACGAGGTAAGATTTGAAACAGTTCTCTAAGTCCTACTTGTACCAAATTTTCGAGTTAAATAAATAACCCGAGGGTAATTAACTTGGCGTTAGTTTTTTTTAAATTGTAACTCGCGGTGTACCTATATTGCTGCAGTACAAATTAAACCAGAATCAAATAACTCGAGGTTAATGTTATGTTCATGTATTATTTTTACATACAGCCAAATAAAGTAGTAAGAATGCTGAAAGATTTAATTATACTGCTCTCTCGCTCCACAGTATTTTGAATAAGTTTATTCTAATAAAGCCTTAACCCTTCCAGATCTGCGAAGCCCTAAAGCCCAAAGACAAGAAACGCAGCGTCTCCGACGAAGAATCCGAGGAATACGCGGAAGAAGAAGAAGAGGAATGGACCATCATGCACCCCAACCCCGACGCGATGGGCCCCGTGGCGTTCAAGGGGAACCAGTGGGTCGGGTACGATGACGTCGATATTGTCAAGAAGAAAGCGGAGTATGTCGCTGAGAATGGACTTGGAGGTATGAACCTAAGTTCTATCTGAAATGTTTGTAAAGAAACTATAACAGAAATACTGAACTTTTGAATAGATAGTTTCGGACGTTGGAGACGTAACGGGTACGATTCCCGCCTAAAACAAATGTTTGTACAATCTGCAGATACAGACCTTTGACTTGACAAAGGAAATTACAATTAAATAACCAAATTAGAACTAGTATTTATAATTGAGCTAACTGAAGACTGTTGCAAAGTAAATACTCTAATGACTATTCTTACTACGTAGCTGTAAGTTTGCCCAAAATTATATTTTCCGGATCCCGGATCCTAAATAGTTTAGAGCTATGTAGATAATACGTTGTAAATTGCAGGACAGTATTTCATTTTTAGTTGTATTTAACCTCTTTCGTCAAATAAAACGTGGTCATGCTTTTTTTCAGGTATCATGTTCTGGTCGATCGACAACGATGATTTCCGCGGCACCTGCCATTCGAAGCCCTACCCTCTCATAGAGGCGGCCAAGGAGGCCTACGTGGCGAAACTTGGGTGAGTTGTAGCTAAACGGCAGTAACAGTTAGTGACGTAATAATTGAAACATTTGAGCTAACTGCAGACTGTTGCAAACAAACCACAGGTAGCTAAACTGATCCATATCCAGTCGGATGCGTTACCAAAACGTTGGCTTCGTTGCCTCCCTGTATCGCAATTACCAATAATCACATTACACTTCGACCAGACGCTCTGATAATTTGTTGATAACACAGTAATAATCTTAGTTTTATGCTTTTCTTGCTATAATGCTCTATTATTTGCTTATAGATCATATTAGTAACTAGGATCTACCTACAAGGAAATAGTATATAAGTATTCTTTTGTAAAAACTGACAAAGCTTTTGTGACAAGGTCTTATCAAATCTTGGGGTATCAAAAAAGGGTTGTTGTTTTGGCAGATAATTAAAAAAATCATAACAAAAAGATCATAATTTTATGAATTATCAACAGATCCACCGACACCAAATTCCTGACAGCTACCGAGAAGCCGAGGTCAGCTGGCAGACCCAACCGGAGGAGAAACAAGCCCAAGGTTGCCTCCTCGACGACACTGAAACCTGCAACCAAGTAAGGAAATAAAAACAGATTCAATACTTTTTAAAAAGCTCTAAGAACATTTACATAAAAAATGCTCTTATGACTCTGATGATAAGAGTTTTATTTGAATAAAGGTACTTTACCTCTAATTCTAATGCTAAGTGGGGGAACTGAGATCTGCACTGGCATTTCTCGTACATCTGCAGAGGCAAACCTAACCTAACCAGCCCAGCTCCTTGAAGTACCGGAGCAGGACCTTTGGTGATTTACAGCTTCGTATCAGCTTTTCTGTGGGCGTGGATGGGGTTGATGCCTTAAAGCCTATGACGTGTACAATTTGAATGTACTTATTCCAGGGCGAGTAACAAACGGTCCAGCACAACACCAGCGTGGAACGTGACTCCTGAACCACCTACGACCCCCGATCCTGGCGCAGGTAATATCTTCTATGATTAAAAGACAAAAAAATTACTAGCAACCCTTATTAAATTATTATGTAAATAAATAATCACTGTATGTAAGTCAAGCTTACATAAAGCACTTGCTGAACCATAATCGCTCATCACTAGCTTCATTACACATGTACAGTCAGCTGCACAAATATGTATACACTCCCAAAATTTCATATTTATGTATACGTGAGTGTCTACATAATTTTGCTAAATTGTATACCGATTTCTGACGATTTAGATAGCTACATTCATTTGAAATGTAGTTGGTGTACTTGACTTTGAAAAATAAGGAGTATAGGTACTTATATGTGAAATTTTAGGAGTGTATACATATCTGTGCAGCTGACTGTACAAAATGTTCAATTTATCAGTAATCATGATATCATCATAATCCTTCCCCAGACTTCAAGTGCAAAGACGAAGGTTTCTTCCCCCACCCCCGCGACTGCAAGAAGTACTTCTGGTGCCTCGACTCCGGACCCTCCAACCTCGGCATAGTTGCTCATCAGTTCACCTGTCCCTCTGGTAAGATCTTTGCTAGGTTGCGAATTTTGAAAATGATTCGAACTAGGTATAAATATGGCGAAATTGTCGTTACGAAACTTTTGATGAGATTTTTCATTCTTACCACAGGGTATCGATATCGAACAAGGCACCTGTGTGCCTTGCTTAGTCCAATGGATCGAAATTGCATTTAACTTAGACTTACATAGATAGAGAAAACAAACATGTATTAGACACATAATGATAAATACTGATGGCTTTTTCACTTCTTCCGCCACGGGACAAAAAATTTTAGTAAGTAAAGATAAATCAATAACAACTTATTTCTTAGTTCATTTAACCAAAATTTACTTGCCTTTACCTGCCCTTGTTTATTTCGTAAGCCTTAAGAAATAAGTTTATTGAAATCTGAAATCAGCTAAGCAACCCTCTTTGTTATTTGGCGCCAAAATAGCAACTTCCATTTCGATAAATCGCTATTTCGGTTTGTCTTAGCAAAGTTTTTGTAATCAAGTTTCAATCCTCCAGAATTGTCAGAAAGGGATCGCAATATTCAATATCACATACCCTGCCTTCCAGACCAAATCTTCAATTGCCTTTCCACCAGGTCTGTTCTTCAACAAAGCCGCTGACTCGTGCGACTTCGCCCGTAACGTCCTCTGCAAGACCCCCACGACGACCGCCAAGCCTCCCACCAAGGCAGCCAAGACCACTCAGACCTCCACCAGTACTACCACGCGGAAGCCTGTAAAGCTTAGTACTAAGAACACGGCGCTGTTTAGAACCTCTACGACCACCACTATTCCTGAACCTGAGGTAAGACAGACAAGGAACATAAATATAGAAAGTACTAAGAAAAATCTAGTAAGTAGGCACATGGTATAAGTAGGTAGTAGGTACCATATGGTAGGTTGTCGTACCTACCTTGTAGGTAAGTTTATCACTGCGAATGAATACGTAGCGATTGTGCGAAATGCACAAAGTGTTTGGAGAGATATGTAGTGTTCTATCGAGGTAATTTTCATTGATTTCTCTAGGTGATTTTATTTTCGAAGAAAATTTAAATACTTATCTGAATAAAACAATTACACGCCGTATTTCATCATCATCACCATCCTGTAATAGTCCACTGCTGGACATAGGCCTCCCCTAATGAGCGCCATAAATGGCATCATTATTTGGGGATTATTGCCCATAATCCCCACGCTGGGCATGCGGGTTAGGTATTAATTATTATTATTATATAAGCAGTATTTACTTATGTCTAATTTCCGAAAAATCTAAGCTGCACCGAAAGGTAGTGTCCAGAATACGGGCAGTTTTGCCAAGTTGGATGGCGATATCTAGCTGTTAGGGTTTAAAAGAGTAGGTAAGGTGCGTTTTAACCACAGAAATAAAAATAATAATTGTTCGGATCTCTATGGTCCGTCGAAGGAAATTTACCACAATGAAGTTATACCTACCAAGATCCAAATCGACAGCAAATGAAAAAGTCATTTGTCCGAGTTCTCAGTTTTGTAGCACATTCATTACACAAAACCAGAAGGAATAGAAAGGGCTAAACTTAAATATAGCGGGTACAATTAACGTCAAAAGAATCCATTGTTTCATGTACGGACTACGGAAATTAATTAATAACGCGTTAACGTTTTCCATTGATTGACCCGAGTTAATCGTTATTATCGTCACTGAATAATAAAGCTAAGAATAAGTTGATTGTTTTGTAGGAAGAACAAGAGTACGAGGAGGTGGAGGAGACCTTCGACGAGGATGCAGAGGACCCGAAGGTCATCAAGGAACTGATCGATCTCATCAAGAAAGTCGGTGAGTTGACTTACAACTTTGTGGTTATTGTTGGTACCTATGCCTGACGCTCCTATTGCGCGTTTCGATAGAGATACATAAAAGATAAAGATAGCAAAGGCCTGAGTTATGTAAATAAATAAATAAATAATGTTGGACAGTCCACACAGCATCATGTAGCCCCATGCTCTGCTTAGCAGAGCTTGTGTTTCCTATGCTACGGAAATGGTCATGATATTTGGTCCAATTTACCAACTAATTACACTTGCTGGCCCGAAGATTGCGTCTAACATTTTATAGCCAATTATATCAATTATAGCCCGGTGCTTGCAGCATACCGTGCGATATACTGTTAGCTCTAACGTGACAGATATATCAACGCATGCAAAATTATGAATGTCTCTCCATAGATCCATTGACTAGATCTACTATACTAGTACCTATAGTACCTATAGTATAGTACCTAGTGAAACGTCGCGGTTGAGTTCAGTAAAACCTTTTTGTACTTTTGACCAAACAAGTTTGACCATTTCTTAAAATTTAAAGACTCCTTCAAAACCATTACGTTTACCAAGAGTCCAAGAGTCCTATAAGGTCTAAAGGAAATAAAGCACTTTGATTAAGATTTTGATTTTGGTTTTACCTTCCAGGTGGAGTAGAACAGCTAGAGAAGCAGCTCCACCGAGCGGAGACCCTCACTTCCAGCACGGACGGAGGCCGCACCACCCCCGCGACCTTCAACAAGAAGCTGTACCAGAAAGTACTGGAGAGAGCCAAGGGGAACAAGTAAGGAGTTTTACTGACTGTTGTTTTGTCTATGTAGGTTGCGTGGTTGTAATACCTTCTAAAAGAAGTAACTATGACCCTCAACAAAAACCTTTAGGTACTAGAAAGTACTGAGAGCCAAGAGGAACAAGTAAGGGGTTTTATTGGTATTGACATACCAATGTACATAGGTTGTGTGAGTCTTATAAATGAAGTGGACCACCGCTTGGATATCCCTGCTAAAAGCTGCACTAGAAAAAACTCGGGCGGGCCAAGGGGAGGAACAAGTAAGGAACAGTAGTTGTAGATTTCAGGCCTACGAATTGACAGATTGACATTGTACGGTCCTGTTATCTTAAAGAACCGACTACAGTGGACGCTTCATGGTCAGGTGTGGTGCTATTTGCGAAAGATAGCCGCTATGGTTGGGTACGCACGAGGATCATAGAATGTCAAAAGAATTGAAGGTCAGCTTAGATAAGACCATTCTTAGCGAAACTTGATTACCATGCTGGTTAGAACAGGGAGGGTGTCAAATCTTACGAGTCAGTCTCTTGACTTTCCTGAAGCCTTATTCTCCGTTCCGTTCCTATTGTGACATCACACAAAACCGTGTGATGTCACAATAATATGTTCTAAATACGACGTCCGATCCCACACCGCTGTCTTGTCAAGGAACGATTTTGGATTGGTAATAGTATATTAAACCCCAGCGCGAAGCAAATTAAGCAAAATAATCACATTTCAATGCACGCACAAATTGCATTGTAAGTTTGTTTAACTGGTGAACTTTATTTACCGTCTATTCTTGCAGGTTCACCGGCAACAATGTATCTCAAAACAGTAGATCGGGGCCGCAGAATCAGGGAATAGAACCTGCTGCTAACAAGAAAACAGACAGACAGACTTTCGTTTCTAAAGATAGATCATTAAATAAGGACAGGCCACAGTGAGTAACAGTTTACTTTAATTACTTTTTGAATTCACGTTGTCATTCAAGTATTATAGCAAAAGAAAAAAATACTTATTTAAAATAATAGCTAGATGTAAGTTAAACAAGACCTGATGAAATTTTTTATTTTAAAGTCAGGAAAATCTTATTTAGATCATTTTCTGCCAATTTCTCTGTCAACCAGAGATACTACAATAGTAAGAATGAGTGGTAGAGAGAGTCAGACAGAGAAAATAATCAACTTACATTTCTAAGTCGACCTATGATAACTAAACACAGGAAACGGTTCCTTTCCTATTTAAAAATTGTTATAAGATCTCACGAACCCTATCTTCCAGGTACACAACAATTCAACGCAACCGGCCTCCCACAACAGGCGAACCTCTCGACAGCCAGGAGTCGGAGGCTCCGGTCCCGTACCGCGCGCGCGCCGTGGAGCCCGAGGACACAGGGACCACGGCCAAGTCTCTGCAGTACGTCAACATACGTAGAGCTAGACCCACTGATGCTGCTGATGATACTGCTTCAAGGTAACGATATGGTAGAAAATATACACATATTAACAACATTTGGGTAAAGATCCTGGTGGATACTGTTATCAAGCAGGAAAACACCATCCTGTGCTTAGCGCACGTGGTCTGAAAATATATCTGTTGGTCTGTTGATTATATTCTTCTATGCGCAGCAGGTTCACTGACTTACGTATATGTCATCTTAACTACTGTGGTATTAGATGGTTTATTCTTTTAAAATCACCATCAACTCAATCTCCCCACTGCAGGTTGTGTAGGCCTCGTCCGATCGGTACCACACGTATCTTGGGCTTATTATTCTTCCCTAATAGTAATAATGAATTCTTATAGAAACGCCCTGTTCGAGCGTGCAGAGTCCTACATATCGGTATCAGAACAGCCCAGCTCTATCGACATTGCCAGCGCACGGAGAGAGAACCAGCCGGAGTATGTCACCATCAGGAGACAGCGGCCCACCACCGTGGAAGCTACTACTGTTCAGTAAGTATCAATCAGACAAATTTATGAGCTTGATAGAGAAACTGCTTTTTCGGAAGTATTTTAGTCTTTTTTTTCCTCATTGTTCCTTAACAATAGCGTAAAAAATGGCTTGTGTTTAGGATTGACTGTCAACTTCTTGTTGGTTAGGTTGAGAGCTGCCAGGAGCTGCCTTAGACGTATCTGACACTAACTTTTACATCATGACTTTGACATCCCTTACGTCGCGTACATTTATGACCGTTAGTTTTTTCCCGCTCATAAGTTTAAATAATTCATTATTCGGTTCTTGGATCTCGAACAGAGCAGTAACAATTTTTCGTGCACACGCTATAATTAGATAAACCAAATTCTCGTGTCGTTTCTCGTTGGTAATATCTTCGCGTAGACGTGCAATCCCCCTTTTTGATGAGAAGTGTTCGATGGTGATTGTGATCCAGGCTACAGGACTCCACGCTGTGTCATACCCGGGACAACTGGCCGACATCATATTGAACCAGGGAGTATACGACTTGCTAGGTATTTTGTTAGTGCTGTAAGTGAACCCTAGGTGGTGAACACAGACCGACTCGCCGCATCACATCGGACAGAAGGTTAGTGGAATCCTAATTGCTAAAATCACATAATTCATCTTCACACTCATCACAATCCATTTCACTGTTTTGCCATCCCATAAACTTCATCGAATCAACCACATAATCATCCATTTCGTTTTCGTATAATACAGTCCACTATATCTAACCTTAGCTCTCTAACTGAGTTCTCGAACATTTGGTCCTACGGCCGGATTTTATTAGCTTTAACTTTCGTTGTTTTATTAATTTTGCATCATTGTTTTGTTTGTAATTAGTATTGGAATCGGTAAAGTTGTCGTTTGTTACCGTTCCAACCTCCAACATTATTTTATAAAATTTCGTTTCGCAAAAATATTGAGGGTATTTTATTTCAAACAATCCAACGGTCATAATAACTTTACGCTTATTTCTCTTTTTTGCTTGATCCTTTTTTCATTGTCAACCTAGTTTGGCAAATAGACGTCATCTTGACTTGACTGACTTCTTCGATAAGGCACGTCAATCTTTGTAGACTGTCAGTTGTAGTGTCAAACTAGACGTCAGTTGTCACCCTCATTACAGTGTGTTTTCAAACGGTGAAATAGCCTCTCGTGTTTGTTTACGTTTTTGTTAGTGACTTACTTAGCAATACAAAATGGAAAATGAAGGCGGAAATAAATACAGAATCGCTCGAGATTATTGTTATATGCGGTTAGAATATCTAGAGTCCTCGGATCTCGAAGGAGTAACTGAAGAAGATCTCAGCATAATCAGTAAAGAGTTTCACTCGGCGCAAATTCACGTATTGTCAGGTTCGTCTAAGGCAGATCGAAACACTGAATTTTCGCATACCATTTCTTTTGATAAGAAGCTATTAGGTATTAAGTCACGGCTTATAAAAATACGCGGTCAAACAAACAGTCCAACTATCCAAAGTAACAGTATGTTGGCTAAGCTGCCCAAGATAGTCTTAAAGCCATTTGATGGAAAGTTGGAGAACTGGGTGTCTTTTAAGGAGCTTTACGATTCGCTTATACATAGTAGGGAGTTGGCAGAGGTAGAGAAGCTTCATTACTTGCTGTCAAGTGTGCAGGGTGCTGCATTTGACCTTATCAAGAATTATCCCTTGACAGGCAGCAACTATAAGGCAGCATACAATGCCTTGCATAAATATTATGATAGGAAGAGGACTATTGCCAACACCTACTATGAAAAGTTACTTAATTGTGAGTCAGTTAAGAGTAAAAGTGCCTCAGAGTTAGAGCGGGTTCATCGGACATTTTTGGAGAACTTGGCCATACTGTTACGATATGACCTTCCAAGCCAAGACTTCATGCTGTTCCAGTTGGTATGGTCAAAGTTGGATGTTGCTACTCGAGAAGCATTTGAGCTTCAACTAAGCCCGGCTATTGATATCCCGTTGTATGAGGACATCATGGAATTCTTGGATAGGCGTGCTAGAGCACTAGAGAATTGCCATGGGCATCCTGCACCCTCGAAGCCTGTACCAAAAAATCGAACTTCATTAATTGTGTCCCCTGACTCCACCTGTGAGTTCTGTCCGAATGAAGGCCATGGTTCGGAAAATTGTCCAGAGTTTTTGAAACTGACTCCAGCAAGTAGGTTCCGGGATGTGAAGGGAAGGAGACTTTGTATTTTGTGTCTAAAGCCTGCACATACTGTCAAAAAATGCAAGGTCAAAGTGACATGCGGTATGTGTAGCCAAAAGCACCATACATTGCTGCATTTTGATGAAGCTGCCACAGTTCCCTCTACGTCTCAAGAATTGGCATCGCCGCCAGTGGTTCTGACTGCATATTCATCCAGTACTGATTCATTATTTTCCACTGCTGTTATTCGGGCAAAAAATAATAAAAATAAATTTGTTAAAATTAGAATCTTACTTGATAGCGCTAGCGCTTGTAATTTCATGACGTTGTCGTGTGCACGCCGTCTGGGACTAGAACTGAGCCCAAAAGCACAATCTGTCGATGGGATTGGCCGAGTATCCACCAACACACTGGGTTCGGTTATGTGTGAATTGAGTTCTAAAAGTCAGAACTTCTCGAACAATTTGGTTGTAGAAGCTTCTGTACTACAGACTATTTGCCAAGACATGCCGCCTGGTTTTATTGACACCTCATCATGGGAACATCTCGATGGTTTGGATCTTGCAGACCCTAGTTTCTATAAACCAGGGCCCGTTGATATGCTCGTAGGTGTCAATATTTTGGCGTCGGCACTGAGACCTGGTCTAGAGGGTCTAAAGGGTGCTTCAGGTCAACCCGTAGCTATCGCCACTATTTTCGGGTGGATAGTGATGGGCGAATGCACTATGGACACCGGACTCGCTCGCCTTGGCAACAATGCCAACAGTCGTAAAAATTGTTTTTTCGTGTCGAACCTGTCGCTAGACAATTCAATAAGGGGACTGGAAAGTGTCGAGCCGCCTATATCAGTCACCTTGTCGAAGAAGGAAGTAACTTGCGATAAAAACATGGAAGCAAATAGTTATCGGAATTCCGAGGGAAGATTAGTTGTCCCGCTTCCTTTTGCTGATCCTCAACTTAATCCAGTCTTCTCCGACTCTAGCGATATTGCGGTGAAACGGTACCTACACCCAGAGCGTAAATTTAAAGTAAACGTCCCTACCACAGACAATCCAGCCGATAATGGTTCGCGAGGTTTATTATCCGAAAATTTAATCCCGTGCCAGTCATGGTGGTCGGGCCCCAACTGGTGGTTGAACCCTCGTGCAGGTTGGCCGAAAAATTCGTATGCTGCAAACAATGAATCCGCAGTCGATGAGCGAAGGATCTTGACGTCCATTACAGAAAATAACATAAATTTTGTAGACGGACTTTTAAACAAGTTCTCTTCACTTTCGCGGATAGTTAATGTCGTCGCCTACTGTTACCGTTTCTATAAAAATTTAAAAGCACCAGAGAGATCAACTGGTTTGCTGTCGGCTATCGAAGCAAACCATGCGTTGCAGTTCTTGGTGCGACATGTGCAGGAAGTTGTGTTTGCGTCGGTGCTCCATATGCTGAACGAGGGCACCCCAAATTTGCTCCCCAAAACATTTAAAAAACTATGTCCATTCGTAGATGCAAATGGGTTGCTCAGGGTGGTCGGCCGTCTCGCACACGGTGATCCGAGTTATAGCCAGAAGCATCCGCTGCTTCTTCCTCGAACTCACCGTCTGACCCATCGACCGCAGACATTGCAGAGTCTTCTCGCACAAGATTTTTGGATCCTTTCGTCAAAGCGTGCAATTCGCTCCGTAGTCTCGTCTTGCAAAACCACGATTGTCCGCACTTCCCCGGATGGGAAATCTGCCGTACTACCGTCTCTGTCAACTCCAGCCATTTTCGTCGGCTTCAGTTGACTATGCAGGGCCATTTGACATAGCCCTTGGGCGTGGTCGTGGCGTTCGAACATACAAAGCGTATGTCTGTGTCTTTGTTTGTACGGCCACTAAGGCAATTCACTTGGAGCTCGCTTCGGAACTGACTTCAGAGGCATATTTGGCATGTCTGAAACGGTTTATCGCTCGTAGAGGTCGTTGCTCTCGACTGATATCCGATCAAGACACAAACTTTGTCGGGGCCAGTTACTTATTGAAGGACTTAATATCGCAGGCGACGCAGGCCGAGAATGTAGAGTTTACGTTTAACCCTGCTGGTAGTCCATATTTTTCGGGGCTAGTCGAGGCAGGAGTTAAATCGGTTAAAACTCACCTCGCTCGTGTCGTTGGTTTGCAGCGCCTGACTTATGAAGAATTTGATACACTGCTGGTCCAAATCGAGGCTCTGTTAAACTCACGGCCAATTTCGCCTCTAAGTTCCGACCCAAATGATATTGCGGCTTTAACCCCAGGTGTTTTTCTTACACTTGAGCTTTTTAACAATTGCGCCTGAGGAATTGATCGTTTAGATAATTTGTAAATAATTTTGTTTGTTATTCTTTTATTTTTGTTTTTTCGTTAATATTTTCGTATTGATATTTTAAATTGTATAAGCTTGCGGAAAATACTGCGTATTTTGGTGGTCGGAATGTTTAGGATTGACTGTCAACTTCTTGTTGGTTAGGTTGAGAGCTGCCAGGAGCTGCCTTAGACGTATCTGACACTAACTTTTACATCATGACTTTGACATCCCTTACGTCGCGTACATTTATGACCGTTAGTTTTTTCCCGCTCATAAGTTTAAATAATTCATTATTCGGTTCTTGGATCTCGAACAGAGCAGTAACAATTTTTCGTGCACACGCTATAATTAGATAAACCAAATTCTCGTGTCGTTTCTCGTTGGTAATATCTTCGCGTAGACGTGCAATCCCCCTTTTTGATGAGAAGTGTTCGATGGTGATTGTGATCCAGGCTACAGGACTCCACGCTGTGTCATACCCGGGACAACTGGCCGACATCATATTGAACCAGGGAGTATACGACTTGCTAGGTATTTTGTTAGTGCTGTAAGTGAACCCTAGGTGGTGAACACAGACCGACTCGCCGCATCACATCGGACAGAAGGTTAGTGGAATCCTAATTGCTAAAATCACATAATTCATCTTCACACTCATCACAATCCATTTCACTGTTTTGCCATCCCATAAACTTCATCGAATCAACCACATAATCATCCATTTCGTTTTCGTATAATACAGTCCACTATATCTAACCTTAGCTCTCTAACTGAGTTCTCGAACAGCTTGCTTGAAGATTTGTTTGCCTGCTAGAGAAACAAATTACGCCAAAAACTTCAGGCGAGGTACCTTCGACGTATTTTAAAACTATTTTCCAACAACTGTGTTTGTTTTTCCACAGGTATGAAGAAGCTGACTCACAAGTAGACGTTCGCGAAACGGCACTAGAACGTGAAATTTCATCCCAACCCCAATACACCTCTATCGTCAGAGCTCGTTCCACCACCCTTTCTCCTCCAGAGCCAATAGAAACCACCGTCCCTCCGACCAAAGCCACTACCTCCATCGAGGAGTCCAGTCCTGAACCTACCACAGTCCTCTCCGTCCAAATATCCTCACTTCTGAACTCTCCAAGCTCAGCTGAAGAAACTGCAGCTCCTGAAACCACGGTAGCTCAAACTACCGAAGCAGAAGTGGCAACCACCACCTCATCAACAACCAGACGTCCCGCCATCAGACGCAGAGGGTCCACTACTACTACTGCAGCACCAGCGTCATCCACCACCCAGGTAAGTCCCAGGAATTATTCATTCATCAGTCGCCGCAGACAAAACCAAAACGAAATATCGGACTCAGACAAGGACATTGAACTGAGTAGGAGGATTCGATCGACGACTCCTGATAGTCGTGAGGTAGATGCTGGAACAACTAGGCGGTTTAGGAGTAGGTACCAGACGCCAACTGATGATTCTGCTACCGCTGCAGCATCTCCTGTGGCTTCTCCTGTAAGTAGAGGCCAATTCAGACCTAGGTTGAATGCAGATGACCTCATTTCTTTAACTCCGGTTGATGTCGAACCACAATTTGTGCCAAGACAAGCCTTAAGTCAAAGGCAGGAGAGACGCTTCCGTGGACGGACTACGGCTGCTGATTCGCTAGACAGCGAAGCTTCAGCAGCTACAGTCGAAGCTCAACGCCCGTTTGTACCCAGAGGACGCGGCAGATTTGGTTTTAGCACCAGCACTACAGAAGCAGCCACGACGCCTGAAGCTACGGAAGCCACACCGAGCCCAAGAAGACCTACGTTTGCTAGATTTTCTCCTCGACCATTTGCTAGAGCTTCAACACCCGCCCCAACAACTCCCGAAGATAACAAAGATGTTAATGTCCAGTCAGTCACTCAAAATGCACCACCTCGACTTCCGTTTGGTAGAACCAGAGCCGCCCCGTCAACCACAGTCTCACCGGCGGCTAGAAGATTACCATTCCGGTCACGTGGAACTACACCTCAGTCACTACTATTCAATGAAAGTGACGATGATGAGTTAGAAAGCAAAATCGACGACATATTTTTGTCAGAAAGTGCCATAGAAGAGAAAGAACATGAGGAAGATGTTACAGAGATACCGAAACGAAGAGTCGTTGTGAAGAAATTAAGAACACCTGTCACGACAGAAACTAGTCCGACTGAGTCAATACCAATTGATGAAAGTGAGAGCGGTAAAAGAAAGTTTAGAATTATTAGGCGAAGACCAGTATCAACAATCACTCCTATCGAAACTGAGGCTACGACCGAAGCCGCCACTCCGCAAAGGATTCGTAAAGTTATTAGAAAGAAAATAAATAAAATTGTAGAAGATGAACCGGAGATTATCGCAAAGTCAATTGGCTCTCTTGAATCAGCTAAAACCACAATTGCTCCAGCTACCGATACCGCTATCAATTATGGAGAACGTAAAAAGGTGACCACTGTAATTGCAACAACGCCTACAACACCTAGCGCTGAACAAGTGACAGATAAAACTAGTGAAGAAATTTCGGAAGTAATCACAGAGGAGAAAGTAATTAAAGAAAACAATAATGGTAATGAAGCTGACAAAAATGAACAAGTTGAAATCTCTATCGTCAAAGAAGAAAAGGTAGAAAAAGACGAAAATACACAAGGATCTGAAAACACGGAAGAAGACAAGAAACCTGACATTGTTGTTGAATCAGAACAACAGGCTATTGATTCGTCAGAGAATAAAGAAACCTCCGATGCCCAGTCAACAACTCAGGCTGAAGAAAAATTGACTGAAATTACCACGGTAAGCTCCACGACACTGACATCTACTGCACGATCAAGAATACCTTACAGGCCCAATAAAAGGATATTTACTTCAACAACCGAAGCTGCTCCTTCAAGCAGCAAAACTTTCAGCCGTAAGTTCAACCCTGGAGTGTACACCAGTCCTGCATCAGTCTCAACAAGAGCTCCTCCAGCATTTAGACCCGCTGGTGCAAGGAGACCGGCTTTCTCCCAATTCACCAGAAGACCATTCACAACAGCTAGAACTACAACGAGACTAGAAGAAGAAGAGGAGGAAGAATATTCTGATGAAGAGATTTTAGATGAAGAACCAGAGAACCCATCTTCATTTGTACCGTCCGGACAGTTATACTCGCGCAAACCCAGCACTGATGATGAAGACCTTGATAATGGCTCAGAGGAAGAAGAATATGAAGAAGAACCAGAAAATCCTTTCGTTGCTACCACTAAAAGTTCTTTCAGACCTAAAGTAGTCAATTCTAATACATTCAGAACTTCTACTTCTACGACCGAACTACCGAAACGTTTGGGTAGTCAAAATAAAACGGCTCTGTATAACAGATTTCCAGGCATCAAACCTGTAAATGAAATCAAAAAGAGAGTCCAAAATGTACCGCAGGGATATGTTGCGCCTGATGCTAAAGCTAATCAAACGATAGAAGAACAAAAGAAGGATATATCAACTGCTGCCCCCACCACAGAATACGAAACCACGCCTGATGATGATTATTTATCAATGTCCGATCCCACTACTACATTGAGAGATTCTACTAATACTGAAACTCTATCAACAGTAGACGCAGAAACATCTACTTTCCAGATGGATATAAGTACCGATGACTATTTGGAAAATACAGAACCAACTACTTACTATCCATCTACACAAGACGTTACGACGAATACTCAGACAACGAAGTTGCAAAATACTGTTGTATATACTGATGCAATTACAGAAAAATCAGAAGAAGCTACTACTAGTGCCCCGATTATCAAAACACAATTTGACAAACTGTTCTCTGTAAGCAGAGTCGTAGAAGTATCATCAAAATTGGATAAACACAGGCTTAACAAGAATAACGAAACGACACTGATCGAAGAAGGTCAAGTAATGGTTGAAAAGAAACCTGTGGTTGATAAAATAGGTGAGGTCAGCAGGTTTAGTTTTATTAAAATTCTAGAAAACGAAATTCCAATCTATCTGACAAAACTTGGTCACGTTTATCCTGTGGAAAATCCTCCAGATAACTTAATTCGTATCGATGAAGCCAGAAATGCTAGAGCATTGACTAGTTATACTGACCCACTGAGGGAAAACTTAGTTGCTTCTGAAAGTATAAACGAAGCTTACAGACACATAACGAAGATTTCGAAAGTACCGAAGAATAATAATACTGATAAAAGGGAAAGTGAAGTTGAAAGATTACCAAGCGATGGTTTCTTAAGTTTTATAAATGAAGACAAAAAGTCAGAAACATTACAAGTGGATCCGTTATTTGCACAGTGGCAATTCGTTCCAGCAGCTTATGAAAATGAACAAACTAATTTAAAGAAAGATCCAAAAAGTTCTGAAGTTATTACACCGCGAACAATGCGAAACGATCCATCGACACTTTCTTTGGAAGGTCTTTTCCGTACGGATATGCCTATCACAGCGCAAAAAGTAAGCGAAGATAAAAATCAACCTTTTGTCGTTTATTCATCACCCGTTTCTCAACAAGAAGATGTCAATATAGTTAAACTAGAAGTACTGAAACCTGAAACTGGTCGCAGTATAATCACCTCTGCTAAAGGCCAAGAATTCAACGGTGGTTTTACACCTGAAAACGCTATAACGAAGTCACCGATCAGCGTCTCCATAGTTCCAAAAACTGAGAGCGCTACTGAAGTTCCTAGCACTACTCCTTCCACAACAACTATTACTACCACTGAAGCAATCAAAACAAGTCCTTTAGTAGAGATGCTTTCTACTCAGGCTACTGAAACTGAAGCGACCACAACTGATGAACCATTAACCACAGTGACTGATCCAGAGGAAACTACAACAGTCACGGTCTCACCACTCGAAGCTAAGAGAGCTAAATACGGTTTCCCAAGACGTCCAATCATAAAATCTTCAAACTCTACCAGATATAACGTGCCCAGAACAGTAGCTAAGAAACCAAATGCAACCGTTACAGTCAATTTGGTCAAAAAAGTAAATAAAACAACAACATTCACGCCAAACAAATCGAGATTTGCAGTGGCCAGAGCCCAAAATGTCCCAGTAGATATAAGAAAGAAAATCAACAATAGATTAACAACCAGGGTGTTTACAACAGAGCCACCCAGAACGACGACAGAAAGGAAACTCTATTTCAAACCAATAAGGTCAACTTTCAGACCAGCTTTTGTACCTAGGAAGAACACACAAGCACAAGTCAGCGATGACTCGTAGTAGATTAGATGTGGGTCCGTCTGAGCCCAATTTCTCTGGCCATAACGTAATTGACTGATAAAATATTAAATTCGTTCCAATAGCAATCGAAACTTATAGCAATTTCAATATTCATTACAGAAACAGCGTCAGGAGCTTTTTATACTTTATACTCGTAAAAAGTCAACGACATAAGATACAATCCGGGTTGGATCTACCTTGAACTCGGTACCATTATCATTCTCATATTCTAAGAAATCTTTACTACTTCAGGAGCGGTTTCATTTCTTCAAAAACTCCGTTCGATGTCCACGTCTTCGTTCGAATATTTCGGTAGTCTGCCAACATTACATAAACATACCCTATACATATACATAACTTCTATTCGGTACATAAAAATGTATAACAGTTTTATTTTAGTCATATATTTAGAGATTTATAGCTTTAAAACTAGGTATTTATAGGACCAAGAAAGTTTTGTACCAAAAAAATGTATATTATAAAGTTAGTTCGTTTTGGTATAGGCTTTCAGATACAAATTGTCATAGATTTGTAAGCAATTATTTAATATTTTTATAATAATATTGTTACCACTTATTGTAAATAGGGATGCTAGGATCAGGTTTTGTAACAAGTTTGTAACATTGTCAGATAAAGGTTTGTAATAAAGTATTAGTGACTGTATTATTATGTTTATTTTTAGTTTTAAGCAAGACTTTTTCAAGTTAAACTAGTTAATATTATTAGGATATGATTCTATTAAGATACCTACCTAAGTTGGTCTCCAGTGCAGAAAATATTGAAGCCATGAAAAGGGTAAGTAAAGATTTACTTTAAACCTAATAAAAAAGATAATGATTGACTACCAAAAAAACACCTTCAAAATTGGTCGGTATTTAAGTAGAAACAATCAGATTAAACTCACAAATAAAATTTATTTATGTATTCACTAAAGGTTAATAAAGAAAAAGGTTAATAAAGGCAAATAAAGAAAATTACAATTAAATGACCAAATTAGAACTAGTACAAGAAAACAATTGAGCTAACTGCAGACTGTTGCAAAACAACTACAAGTCGGAAGTGTACCCAAGATGCTAAAGTAATAAAGATATAAGAAACAAGTTATTTAACGAAACCAAATTTGATATACTTCATAACGCCTTTATTTAACATAGGTATTCAGAAAACATGACATTAATATGATATCACGACAATAATATTAAAAAGCTCACTTTTATTTACAATCTGTACAAAATTTTTACCAGTATAGCTAAAAAACTAAATGTAGAATGAAAAATTAAACAAATTCCAAACTAAAGCAACCCAATCGTAAGAACAGTAATTATTGTTCGCCATATGTGGGTCAGGTAATTTAGCTCCAACCGCAGCCTGTCCTAGCTAACATATTCGATCTGGGCGAAGTACCCTTCACTTTACCACAGATAACATAATACACTTTACCACACACGTGATTTAATTGATCTAATCTATCTTTGGAGTACAGCTAAAATTACTGCCATAGAAGTAAATAATTGCTGAACGGGGTCAATTTTCTAAAGTAAAATACTTCTAGTAAAACTGTAACCTACCTAAGCACATTAATTGTAGGAAGAACAGACAGAACTTAGAGATAATAAGCAATTGGCTGCTACAAAAATGGCTATTAATATTGGAATTTTAATCATTCATATATCAGTTTTTAAATTGTCTCGCAAATGTTCTTGTGGCTTCAGCGATGCCTCTAATTTTTAGGGGACGGAACGGAACGAACGCTTTTCGAACCTAATCAATCATATTTTTATATTGCGTTACTTTAAAATTGCTTTTAACTACTAGATCCTATTACATAACACTAAGTAAGGTTTAAAGAACTTTATTTCTCATAAAAACTTTACAGTTCTCTTAAAATGAGATAAATCTAAACAGTTATAATGTACTTAATCTAAGTTTAACTAATTAAATAACTCCTGGGCTCTGAGGCTAACTAAAGGTATTATGATGATGACTGATGATTTTTGATTTAAAGTTATCAAAGCGTTTTCGGTTTATCGCCAAATTTTTTTTGTCGTTACATAACTTGTTTCGGTTTCATCTGCGGGTCAACATAAATGCAGGTTAATTAAATTTGACTAGTAGGTCGGGCTCGTTCGCCGTCGGTATGTGATGTTAACATTACACACCTTGCGGTTTACTCTGGCAATAAACGGGGGATTGTATCATCTCGGCATAGTTTCGACCGGTTAGCGGTTCCAATCCAAGTTTGCCTTTACTCGGAATACAAAATAATGTAATCATGTAATCATTTAGGTAGTTAGTTATTTATATTATATTTATATATTGTAGTTAGTTAGCAGAGAATAAGTTTTGTACATTACCGTCGAGGTCATTACTATAGTGGGTCAGTTGCTGGCTGAAAACGTTGAATCTTCTCAAAAAGTCTAATTTCTAAAGAGGTTTATACCTTAAACTCGCATGGAATACCTCCTTGGTTTATGTCCAAGTCTAAGATAAAGTTAAGGATAAAGCACCCTATATATGTACGTTCCGATGAGTTTCATAACATCCTTTTTCAAATGACGACAGAAATGGAAATTGCTAATCTTTTCAAATAAGCCAAGGAAGCTAATGAACGTCTACTTTGCTCAAAGAAGGTTGCCAAAGATTAAATTAGATAGAAAATACTTTATTATACCACGCAAAGAAACATTACAAACATACATGCTTAAAAAAAGTAGAGGAAATATAAAGGGCGACCTTATCGCACACGTAGGTAGTAGATTTGAGTAAAATATTTATTTATGATAAGGCGTGCAGTAAACGCCGCCTCTTTCAGAATTATCAGTAAATTTTTTATTTGCATTTAAAGTTCTAGCCGGAACTTTAAATGTAATGTTATAAAATATTATTTTTTAATAAGCTTACAAAATATTCATCATCATCAACCCTTTACAAACCATTTCTGAACATTATGCAAGACAAGTTTTCCTCTTTTTATAACTTCCAAGTATATATAAGTTACGCAATCTCTGCTCAAGAAAACCCAACAGGATCGTAGTCTGACTCACAGTTTCCTCACAATATTTATGAATCTTGATAAGCAAGCTGTTCCCCAGCGTCTTGCTCTCTGTAAAAGGGCAGGAGCGACAGCCATCCGGAAGCATTTATAAGGTCTTGAGGCTCCGAACTGGTTTCCATTATAAACCGGAGTCACAAATTCAGATTAAGTATAGGTATGTTTAAGGATTTGAAGACGAACAGAATTACAAGGTTGGTTGAATACAAGGGCAATGCAGCCAGCACCTTGGGGACGTTTGACTGGTATTTGGTATGGGTCAGTTGAGCTACCTCTAGATTTTTTGCAGTCTGCAATTCAACCCGTAAAATAGAAAAATAAACACTAGGTAAAATAACACTTATTCGTTTATATTCTTTGATTGTATAATTCTTTGTACACAGGCACCTAGGTAGGTACTTATTAGCTTTCTTTGCCAAAAATAAAATTAGATTTTTTTTACGCAAAGTATTAAAAAAACTCCCTCTTGGATATTAATTTCAAATGACAGTAGTACGTAAATATCCGTACGTAATAATTACGTAATATTTTTTTCTACGTTTTGGTGGCCATTACAAATTTTATGCTCTCCAATTTTGTATGATTTGATATTTGCTACCCCCACCAATTTCTTTTGTAGTATCTACATTCTTCCATAGAGATAAATATGACCGTCTTCATTGGCATAGAGAAGAAGTCCTGAAATAAGGGTTATTGATAATTCAATGACACTGAGTGAAATGCAGATTTATATTACTGCTACGTATAATCATTTAAACCCTACTCCCTAATCGACTCGACATGAGATCAATGTAAAGATATGTTGTGGTGATGTCAAGGTCTACCACAAATGATCAACGCACCATAATGTGTTGCTAATCAAACTTGGCTATCGTTATTTCTCAAGCAAATGAGTCAGAGATCGTAATACTCGTAGTATCATCACATCACAAACCTAGGTTGTAATCTGAGAGAGTACTCCTATGTACCTACTCTGCATAGGTGGACTTTCCTCTTCAGCTTTTGTCCAGCATTATTTATTTATTAATTCTTAAATCTTGGATTTGTAAGGTACTCAAATTATTTCACCCCTCTTACTCATGGATAATTCGAGTTCTCCTAGAATCGTTTGTGTTTGAAATGAAGCGCAATTAGCGACTCATTGGACGGATAAACCGTTGCCAATGTTACACGACGGTACGCTAGTGGAGTTTATTTCATCTACTCGGGCCTGCAAAACTAAGCATCACATTTTTTAAATTGCATTAACTTTTTAAGTACCTACACCAGATATACTCGTACTTTTAAATAAAAAGCACTCGAAAAATACTTTAATTTTGTTTAAAAAATGATGGCTTGGCCATCAAGAACTTCTGAACTCAACCTATTTGAGCACGCCTGGGATTAGCTAGACCACCACCTATCATCCTCAAGGCACTGGAACACGTCCTGATAGGAATGGGAGGAGGCGATATCAGTTATTAATTACATAACATCAAAACATACTTATTTTTTGACACTAAGCTAAAAATGGCTATTTATTTGGAATCTTTAACTTTTATAGTAAAAAAAGGTAATACTTAGTTTTGTGGGCCAGTGTAGTTTCTATTTTCGGTTCCAAGCTGACTTCTGTGTAGTGTGCCCGAAAATAGATACTAAATGAAATAATATGTAATGGCGTTCCGCCGTTCGTTCGGCAACGGATTATCCGTCCAATTTTGCACGTACGTATTCGATTAATAGGTACTGTTTATCTTTTGTTCGATAAAAACTGACAAATAAAAATTCGCAATGAAAAAATATGTCATGTCATTATCTCCTCTCCTCTTTAGTGAGAACTGGTGTAAGGAAGGGTGTAAGGGATTAATTTAATGAAACACGCAAATTATATTGTTTTATTTTACAATCATCGAATGAGTGCTCTGGTATATCTCGAAAATTCTTTATTACGCTAAAATCCTGCGTTTATTTTCTTGTCTGTGTTACGAATCACTGTGTTTATATCCTCTTGAATCTTCTTATCTTGAACTTTTTTCTTTTGTTTGGATCCCACGAAGAAAAAGCCTCCTATTTCTGCAACTTTCTTCTGTCGTTTGACTCCCACTGAAACAAGACAAAACCAAAGTTAACACACATCATCAAACAAAAATACTGTTTCATGAAATAGGTATTATATATAATATGATATTTAATACAAAAGTACTAAGGTACTAGCTATACGTAGTTGGTAGGTACATGAATACTTTTGTATACCTATGCGTTTTTTCTTTTGTTTTTAATTTGTTATTGAAAAGAAAGAAAAGGTGTTTGTAACACAATATAAGTAATCATTATAATGTAAGTAATACAAAGAAACTATTTTGAGTAACAAATCGGTCCCTACTTCGGTGTGAGTTAGTTATAATTAATGGGTTTCTAATAAATTTTATTCGATTTTATTTAATTTCTTAGAGATCTCGAATGCAAACATATAAGAAAATAACTTTTAGAATTGATGGATCGTCAAATATATAATATCAAATATAAAATCAGAAAATAAATATAATATTATGAATGTAAAGTCACATTTAATAACGCCTTGTCATGAACTAATTGCCCAGCAGTTTCACACAGAAAGCAATATGGACAGAAATCGGGCGCGGCCGGCAACGACGCAGCATCAGTGCCCCGACTCTGAAGCCAAGTTTCTATTTTCTAAATGTGAACTGATACGATCTGATGGAGTTTATGGTTGAAGTCAATCAAGAAATAGAATAAAATTCTAAGTGATTCGACCGACGATGATAAAAAGCTATAAATGAAAGCTATTTCAGTTCCTCTACAAATTTCCATTATCTTGGGGTATTTTCAAATTTACTTTCCCTTAAAAAGTTATTTAGGGTATGGACTATTCAGATAACTATAAAAAGTCAATTCATTCCAGATGTCAAAAAAAAATGACAAAAATTTTAAAAAAAATGTAATTTTTTTTAATGCATAAATTTAATTTTACTAATTAGTACGATGGGAAACTGTCCATTCAGAATATAGTAAATATAAGTTATAGAGTCAGAGCCAGAGAAAACCGCTTTCTCTGCGCACTGGCAAATTACTTGTTTATCCACATTATCTAATAGTTGCGTCAGTTTACAATCAATCTTAGAACCGACCGGTTTTCTATAGCGTTATGTGAAAGTGATTTGTCGCGGCAAGGTTGTTTATGGACTTTCGATGGAATGCGGGCCTTATTATTGTTATTATGAAAGTAGAACTTGCCTTGTAACTAATGTTATGTTGTCTATGTCTTTCGTCGTTCAAATTTAAATGTTAAGGTGGTTTGATTTCCAAATTAATCGTTTTCGCATTATTATCTTAGTATATAAAACAAATGTCAGAATGCAATGGCGGCTTAGTGATTTATTATAAGAGTATAAAAAAGTTATAAAATAAGTATGTAGGTAAGAGAAAAGTAATGACGGCCAATCAAAAATCACAATGAAAATATTGTTATATTTTGATTTCTGGTGTCCCCAGCATAAAACTAATTTGACAGCACTAATAATGCGACCTATCCTTTAAATTTCTATTTGAAGAGGTAGCAATACTTTGATCGTTGTCAAATTAGTTCAGATAAGTTTAGGAGACATCTGAATCTCAGATCTGAATCGACACCATGACCTATTTATGACAATGACAACCCTATTTAATAAATAGGCTTGTCATGTTTGTCATTGTCATAGGCTTGACAAAAATCAAGCTCAATTCTTCATCCGATCAGGTCGATCAGGTATTCAGAAATACTCTACTAACATTTCCTTTAAAAATGCTCAGACAATTCTAGAAAGTAGAAGCTATAGAAGCAAATCATCGTCACGCTCAATCACAATGGCGCGGTTTACTGCCCGTCAATTATTGTAGCTACCGGAAAATAACTGTCTAGCTGGCTTCCTACGCAGATGTCACAGACTGTTATGTGATTTAATCTATGTTGATGTATCGATACCTCTGGGCTCACTTGGCGTAAAGGACATTTGGTCGAAATTGAGTTAATAATGCAGTTTTACTTAGTTTTTAATTCTCTATCGAACTGTATATTTAGTTTCCTCAAATTCGCAAAAAAAACACCTTTACGACCCAGAATTTTTATCACGAAAACACAATTTTTTGGAAAAAATAGGATGTAAATGACAAAACGTTATCGGAGTGTAGTCACCTTAGTAGTATAGGAAATATACAAAAAAAACTTTGGGTCATAAATATCAATATTTTAACAATTGTCCTATACAACCTTGCAAAATGATATAAGAAAAATTATTTGTCCTTTACGACCTTGCTATTTTAAATTTAAAAAATCTATTGTTCATTACGGCCTTACTAAATAATGCCTACTGTTATTTAGTTAGGTCGTAAAGAACAATTGATACTTTCGAAATACTTTTACATAGGTAGGTAAACTTACATTAGAATTATTTTCTTTTATACAACCTAGAGATATCAAAACAAAACATGAAATGTCTGTAATTACTTTGTGAATTTTATTAAAGCCTGAGTTACTGATTCTTTGAGACAAATTAAAAAACCTTGACGTGTTTCGTTGTTCATTATAAATATAAGCTACGAATCTAGTTAGTGTTAGAACAGGGTGAGGGGCCCTGATGGAGGTTCTCGGAAAGGGATGAAATGTTGGTTGGTGTTCTTCAAACACAAATTAGGTTCGTAGTAAACCTACTCACACTCATAATAAATTTAAAAAAACTTTTGTTTTATAGTTTTCTGTTATTATTTAATTATTGTGCTATAAAATACCAATAATAAAATCACGCAGGTCTAGAAGACACCTATTCACTCTACATTGATTGTTTTTTTTTTGCTGATGTGCGGTTGCAGTTAAACTGACTGACACGTGCTTCATTACATTGAAACTTTTAGTCTGCGAAACGGTTTTCTTTGCTCCAAATGAACTTTTAAAACTGTGTTTTTACACTAAATAAAAAGTGTGACAATGAAAAATTGTGATAGTGATGATCAGTGATCGGAATTGGGTGAGCTAAAGTACCTAAACTTCGAAAAATAATGAAGACGCCTTAGGACTAAATATTTTTTCGTTCCAATTTTTCGTCCGTTTATTTTTTCGTCCCAGAAGTAACAAACATCAATCCAAACTTTCACATTTATAATATTAGTGTGACTAACAAAGTAGGTAAAGGTTAAAAAAAAATTATAGTTTTCACACCATTTATTCATGTTGTACAATCATTGGAATCAACGTAAAAATCATGAAAGTAACCAAATGTTAAGAGACACAGAAGAATATTATTTCAGGTGATGTAGAAATTAGTCAGTCTGAATAGCTAATCTGAATAACTAAATGTTTCATCGCCATCAGGAATGGAGTTTTCTTTGTCATCATCAGATGTATTTTCGTCTGAAGTATTAAAATAAATTATCATGAGCTTTTCCATATTTTCAATCTTTAAACGATTTCTTTTTGTACATAAGATCCATTTATGGGTAAAGAAGGACCTTTCAACATCAACTGAAGTTATAGGTACATATTTATAGTATGACAAAGATTCATTTTCATTCTCCGATTCTTTTTCTAAATTCTCACAAATATCTCTTAATGCATCTAGATCGGGATTTCTGGCCATAAGGTTTTCTAGTTTTACTTTGACCCTTTCAGATGAACACCAGCTTAGAATAATTCTTGTTTCGTTAAATATCTGGTAAGATTCTGTTAACAATAAATTAGACTTTTGTAATCGTTTTAATGAAATTTGAATGATTTTAAAATATTCGGCAATATAATCTAAATTGGTTTTTAAAGTTTCTTTTTCTAGTACAGCTTTAGCGTGCCTTTTGGATAAAGCTTCAGAGCTTCTAAGAAGTCTTACAATAGTTTTAATTTGTTCGTAATATTTGGCATAATACGAGACTGCTTCTAGCCATGTACCTCACCTTGTTATGACAGGTTCTGGTGGTAATGGCATGTTCGGAAACATTTCCTTTAATATTTTTACTCTATTGGGAGCCTGTAAAAATATCTTTTTTACGTTTGAAATTAACCTATCAACATCCACATAATTCTGACCTTATTTGTTCTGCAACGAGATTAAGAGCGTGTGCTAAACAGGTTACATGCATCATATTAAGTAAATAGTTTTTTAAAATTCTTCCTGCATTCAACATATTATATATGCTACGCTATCAGAACATAATACAAAAACATCTCCTACTTTGACTTCATAAGAGTCTCCCCACATATTTTCTAAACATTCAATCACAAATTGAGCTACTGTCTCTCCATTCACCTTTTCTAACATTTTGCTTGCTACGAGACACAAAAAGATAGCTCGGATGCTACTTCTAATATGCAATCTCTCCAGCAACCGACCATCTCATCGCTTACGCCAGCTTTACCTACGGATACTACGATGATTTTGTACTCGCATCCTGAAAATTATAACGATGAATCTGATGCTACTTCTTGCGAGTCTCTTGAGCAACCATCAAACTTACCTTCTAAAGCAGCTTAAGTTTCTAACGCTCATCAAACTTATTCTGAGACATGTGAATATACATCATGTGAATATATATCTTGGACGCTAGTTATGTAGCTCTAGACATGGACTGCATTTCTCAAAGAAAAAGACGCAACACAGAATAAGTTTCATTAGGTTTACATATTCAAGGATATTTATCGCGTTTATCTACCTATTTTTTCCTAAGTTTCATTAGGTTTACACTCTGCCGTGGTCACGAGATGTGTGGAGTAGGTACTGGAGCTACCACCTTGCGAAGCGAATGCAGCGCGTTTTGTGTAAAAATGTAAAAATACAAAAATGCTCTTCCCGCTTCGCTGAGCTAGTTGATCCAGAAATCCAATCATTCCATGTCCACGACAATGTAAATCTGTTAGTGTCTGAAAAAAATTGTAAAGAAACGCGATAAATACCAGTGAATATTTATTATTATGTGTTCTGATTCCGTAAAAAACCTTATAAATTGTAATAAACCATTTTATTTTATTAAATCTATGTTTTATTTATAGAGAAATATCCTTTCATTAAACTTAAAAGGAAAGAGCAACAATATAACACAATACATAGAAAAATAACATTATTAATTAATTAATAAGCTTAACAATTAATCCTTTACGACCTCAAAATTTTTAAATTTGTCAATTACAACCTTGATTTGTACAGTTTTGAACATCAAATGTAGCTTTACGCCCTAAGGTGCTTGCATACACTGATTTTTTTGGGGCGTATAGTTCATTTCTTTGTAATTTTATGGTCGTATAGGTATTTTATTTCAGTACACATAACACTAGGGCAGTTTATCAACACAGCTTTAGAAAGTACCAGAAATTCTAAGTACTTTCTTCCTAGGTTTCGTCTAAATAGCATCATAAACAAAAAAACTACAGTCAAAATAAACTTTTTTTTTTTGTTTTTTGCGTCTCCTGTAAAGTCGCTTTTTGTCCTTTACGCCAAGTGAGCCCAGAGGTATCGGTATGTCGGCGAGTAACACTCGTAGTATACACCGAAATTATGGTATTGCGATCGAATTAACAAGGATGTCATTATTTTTTAAGTTTCGTCAAATTAGTTTGATTTGACATCTAAATTGACATCATTACCTATACGCTAACTCCTGAATAAAGAATAGAATAGGACAACGTTTATTTGGACACTGATACAGAAAATAAATTACTTAGAAAATAGATAAAAAAATTGTGTAACATGGAGGTAAGTAATAGGGTGGTAGATACTTTACAATACAAATACTAAGAAATCATATTGTGTTCTTTGATGTAAAATGCAATTACAATTCATTAAATTCATATTGAAAAAAGTTTATGGTAGGAACCTAGATAAATACAATTTTAATACGAATAATAGCAGACCATGGTGTAATTATTCTCTTATTACAAATCATTTATCTACATATATATAACTAACAGACTAAGGACAGTGGGCTTTTAAATAAACCAAAAAATGATAAAAAATCGTTCGAAAACCCGTTTGGTAAAGTTATAAGGTAAAAAATACAAACGCTTTGTTACCACACAGAACTTCATCACTATTTCAAGACCAGATAAATCAATGTAGAAGTGTAGGTGTGTATTCAGAATAACTAATAGAATTTTTTATCATTCAGAATATATAATAGAGTTTTTATCTGGCTGTTTGTTGTTCTGTGCCAGTAGTCTTGGGTGTTGAGTCATGGCAAGTACCTTCCTAGTTGGTATTACTTGACTATAGTCGACACCATTCAAACTCTATTGTGCAATAAGGTACAGCTACAATATTGCTATCTGTGGTCCACCTCTTTGTTAGAAATACGTGAGCTATTAATGTTGATATAAATGCGAAAATAATTGCGTTTTGCTGGTGTATTTTTGGTTCGTTTGTTGAATTAAAAGGAACAATACATATTGTTTTTTGAAACTACTACCTAATCCCTCTAATGTTATGAGATTGTTCAAAATGCGTATTTTCAGTGTAAATACATTAATCTACGCTTCATTGCGGTATATTTACTATGGACGAAACGTAAACCCTAGAAATAAAAGATTTTTGTAGTTACAAAGAACTCAATAAAATAAATGAAATTTACCATTCAAACAATTTTGCTAAATGCAGACTGTTGCTAACAATTGGTAGGTAGAAACTGATTAATATTAATACCAGTCGGAAGAGGCTGGCTGTATGGAAATGCTGCTAGATTCATATTTAGATGTTCAGAATTTAAAATTAATAATATTGAGCTATAACAAACTTAAAGTCATTTTAAAATAACAAGAAAACTGAAATAAGCTACAAAATGCAAATACTTTGCTTATGCATAGCTTTACAATACTAGACAAAATACCTAAAACAAACAGGCGAAGTTCTTTCTTTCCCTCACAGGACCTGTTTCCTGTGATATACGATTTAGGTCTAAAAAATTTATAAGCTTAAGTTAGAATATTCCAACCAATTTCATGAAATAATTGAATTAAATTGAAACTATGTGCTTCATTATGATGTAGAGTAAGTACATAAAGCTTGGAATACTTCAGTACCTATATATTACACCCACTCCAGTACATAACGCAACCCATGTAATCGTGCATGTAGGTATGTAGGCGTTACGTGCAGAGAATAGGCAAACACTTAGACCTAAAGGTCACCGTCTACTGGAATAACGATGCTATTGCCTTATGTGGACGGAATCCTAACTGCGGAGTTTTCCTTGTTCTCCGTGGATATTAAGTTTGTAGATTGTGCTATTTGTGAGGATTTGTTGTGTTCTAGTTATTTGAAAGGCAACTACTAAGAGCAACATGATTTCAAGCTTCTAGGTATGCCTAGAAAACTTAACATCAAAATTATTTAAAAGATAATTATAATTAAATCAATATTAAGGGACGCTCATAACCACAAAAAAGTACATAGAAATGTTCCAAAAAGTTCAAAAGTTCGATAATTTTATCAAGAATTGGGCGAGCGCGTTGTAGTCTTTTGTATGGGAAACTCGCAAACTACGCGCAACTTACATATATCAAATAAATATTCAATTAACTCGTAATTTTTTGATAAATTATCATAAACATGCAATCAAACTGGTATATTATCATCCATCTGCGTATTCCACCTGTGTGTTCAAATCAGGATTCAAGTCAAGGGTAAGGAGCTCAGAACAAGATTGTTTGAGTGCGCACGCACATTCCTTACGAGATCATCGAGCTGGTCACCTTGATTCGTACCAAGAGTATATTATATCTACAGGCCAGGTGATAAACATGCAAATATGCCGCAGGATAATTTATAGAAATAATCTATGTCAATAACATTAATTGCTCAACAAAGTAATAATTTGATTGGTTTTCATAAAATTTAGAAACAAATTCCAATTTTACACTGTTTTTTTTTTAAGTTTTGATGGACAAATATATCGCTCGGATTTTCGTGAGCGTCTCGGATTCGACCTGTACCTACATTATGTATGTATTACATCCACATATGTAGTATATATAACAAAAGACGGAAAAATCAGCGAACATACTCGTACAACATACACAAGCCGGACAATAGAACCTCCTCCTTTTTGAGGTCGGTAAAAATAAATTGTAGGTACTACATTCACACATAACGATCATGTGTGAATTGTCCACCATTATTTATCTATTTATTTATAACAATTACGTTTATAATGTAGACCCAAACGAGGTGTCAGCAAACGAAACCTGTTATAAGAGTTGACTTTGAAAAATAGTAAATATTGAATGTTACAATAGTTGTTTACTGTGAGAGCAGAATGATTTCTCTCTATTATGATAATTATCTAATATATTGTTAATGTTTTCCTGATATCTAGGTATTTGTAGTATTCCCATGTCAAGCTGTTTATGGTTTTAGAAAGGAAGTGAACGTCTAGCTCTATAGCCTTAACAGAAATAGGTACCTAGTAGGTATAGTCAATCACGACTGTACCTGGGAATATTACAAAAGCAGACTCTACTAGGGATTTGATGTAAGTTATTTCAAAATTATTTTTTTTTTAAATAATCTCATCGAACTTTGCAAATAAGGTTGAACTAAATAATATCTTCATGCCATATTGTGTTTAATTCACTCACAATTAACTTATCACACAACTTCTTAAAAAGTTCTTCCAATTAAATCCCATAAAACTTATAATATTTTAGTGGTTTTCCACATCGCCATCGCAAAAGGTTTAACGATAAGGTATATTATATTTAACCAACGAAATATAAGACAAAAAAGCTCAAATAACCGTCAATTATCCGTGCATAAGCACAATAAGCGTGTAACAAGCAGAAACCTATACATTGGACTATTCCAAGGATACTGCGGTGCTTGCTGAGACCCACACGTACCCATTTGTAATTGTAAACCATCTGAGTGTAATCAAATATTTTGTAATCCTACTCCGTCTTTGCTTAGCTTTATTCATGGTACCCATAATAATGCTTATAAATGGTGCTTGCAACGTATTTTATCAATTCATCATCTTGCAACAGTGTCATGATCTGATTTGATACTTAGATGGATGTTAGTTACTTATGTTTCAAGCGAGGACAACAAGGTTGGACTGAGATAAAACCTGTATTGGTTTTGTAATTTTTTTGTACCTGAAATAATATAGAAACTTCATTTTAATTAAAGATTTCTCATTGTTCTCATTTTGGCTGTACGAGTATGTTTTACTTAGCCAGAGCAAAATAAAAATATTTGATACATAATTGATTTCTCTGCTAGCATAGATTAGGTTAGGTCAGTGCTTCGATGAAAAATTCGATTATTTCCTTATTATAACATGCATGAGTGTGTTAGAAAAAGATAGGTAGATGGTGTGAAGGGTCATTATAACACTTAATTTTTTTTACAGTTTCTTATCATGTGTATTAGCGGTATTACCACTACAATTGGACAAAATAATAAATAATGTTTACTCTTAAATGCTCGTAACAAGACTACAATAATATCACTGTAATTTAAATGGCTATAATTTTAAATTTAAATACGTACATACCGTGCTTATAAATAGGCGTGAAACACCATAAAAGCATTAACATGTCATGCGTACCATAATTGAACTCATATTTAGAAATATGACATTCATGCTTTAACAACCAAGCGAGGACAACTAGTTTTTTTATGTCAGGCCCTCTTTACCGATTAGTTATTGATGCCTCAATCTATGACTTTGAGTTATGTTTTTGTGATGATATTGGTGACACTTGTAATAAGGAAATCATGATTTGATAAGTAAAAAGATAAAGTTAAAGTTTTTACGCACAATAATAACAGAACTTTAGAATTTAGCAAAGACAGTTTTCGTCAAATCAAATAAATGAAACCTTAGTCTTTGAACAAGATTCGATAAACTACTATGTTTCCTTGTAGGCTGAGATAACAGACCTATGGGTCTAAGTAACAACCAAAAATTCGACTTCTATCTCATTTACCTCGAGACGCAATTGTTTACGCATTCCCGTACTCAGGGAAGATTGCGGGTTCAAGTTCGTCGAAGTAGATTTTTTTGGGATAATATTTGATTTCTTATAATAATATTTTATTATTGTATATTGTTTTCTAAATTCATTCATATTCGGACAGTGTTAAAAATTTTCTTGAAAATGTCATGATAAGGTTGTAGATCGTTTTAGTAACCATAATACCAAAAGGCTATATTTTTTATTGTAATTGCCATTGGCAAACCAGGAACCGACTTCCAAGAACCATAAAGACCGTTTCTAACGCGGCCTATGGAAACAAAAACCATTAAACATTTCAAAAAGCTGTGACCATCATAAAATTAGCAATAACTTTTGCAACACGTGTCGTGACAGCGAAGTCGCCACTAAATATGTAAAACATGCCTGACCTTGTGTTGTAACATACCTATTTCAAAACGACTAATTTAAGTTGATTGACCAAAATTTTGACGTAAACGTAGGTACAATTAACCGTGATGAAATGGGAAACCGTCTTCTTTGTTGAGTACAATTCTTGCCGTTGCTTGTCGACGTCATTTTAATCTAGTCTAAAAAGGGTAGGTACTTGTTTCTCATAATGCTACTGATATTAATTAATTAAATTAAATTTTAACGCATTTTAGGTTTATTGAATACACAAATACAAAATGGAACACTGATGATGATCCGAGTTTGATGAATGATTAGTCATGTGCGCAAGGCTTAATTATTATAGTGCACTAGTGCTTGGAAACACAGAAGCACTTTCTATTCCTCTTATAATTTTACGGGACGGTGGCAGAGTGGGTTCCTTATGCACAGAATATGTTTAGTTTTTCTACAAAAATATATTATGATTCTGAGTATTAGGTACCTATAATAAAGTTTATTTGCCGTTAAATTAAAATTAGCAGAATCGAATGTCTTAACCGGTTCTCATTTTAAGAGCCTACGCAAAGGCACAGCTTATTTACATAAATCTAGTTGATGTGTGTTACATACGGCAGCGTTAAATGTAGGTAGAGTCGGTACTTGAAGGAATTTAAATAAGATCTGTCAGTGAGAAAATAACAACTGTAAAGATTTCTAGCGAACGCACACTATTATTCGTAGTACACTGCTATTACGAACGCAAGAGTTTGGATAGAAGTTGCGATGTTTGAACTTCGTAATGCATCAAGATGACATTTCACATCGATGTATAGTACATACACAGTTTTCAAGTCCTAGCCATGGTCCTAGCCTTGAAAACTGTGTATGTACATAGCTTATTATAATGTACAGGCAAACGTACACGTACAGAGATTTCAATAAGAAGCCTGGCCCAAAACACAACCTGTACCTAAACTAACTAGACAAAACAGTACCTAATGCTTACAAGACTTTATAGGGATTTGTAATTTATATATTTTCGTTTCAAAACTTACAAAAGAGTATTTTATCACCTTTTCTGGTGGATCAGTGTGCAAGTCGTAACTAGGCTAGTGCCTTTGTCAGCCTAGTTGCTTTCCTTTACTTTGTTTGCAGGTAGGTATTTGCATTATATTCCTTGTAAGACTTGCATTGGTAGAGTAAGACCTTGTTTGGTTCTGCTACGGCTTGTAAACTATAGCAGTTCAGCAATTACCACATAAATGATTTAATTTGAATCAGAACAAAGCTGTTTTACTACAAATTATAGAGTTTACGCTTGGCCCTAAGTGGGTTGAATGGTTTGTGCTAAAATCTTATGTTGTTTCTCTCAAGTACCTACCTTTTATTCGCTCGCATAATATCGCAGGAGGCCTATATCTGCCACAGCGGGCACATTGGGGCACATTATATATTTTATGAATATATTTTACAGTGTGAAAATTGGAAAATGGTGGTAAAAAAGTATCAATCAAACATAAGATTATGAAACAATATTATCTATCTACTTAAACAAGAAATTCCACTTATAAATCTGTAACTTTACCTTTGATTACACAATTAAGTAACACATAAAATTAGGTATTTTTGCTGAGAACATTTTAATCAAGACACTTGCCTTGCACTCATATTTAGTGCTTGTGGTCAGGGTGTGGCAACGTGTTATGGTTGTTTGTGCAAAGTCAACAAGAGTATTGCTGTAGGCACCTATTACATTTTGTTTGCAGATATTTTTTTAAGCTTACACATTAGGTTAGGTTTTGTTTGGAAATATGGTAGCGTAAAATTACATCATTATACCTTCAACTGTGAGATTAATATTCTGCCAAACTAAGACTTGGTACTGGACTTGGTACTGGCTGACAGGTTATTATTTTGTACAAATTCATTTCAGAGAAGCTGCCTTGTATTAACATATTGGGTCTACATGTTCTGTATGTAGTACTAACTAATAACTACGCAAAAAAATTAGGTTACTTGGGGAGAAACAATTGAAACAATTAGAGAGTTTATAGTTTCTTTTTTCAATCTTCCACAAGTGGACAAATACATTCAGTGGTAAGAAAATAAATAAATTCTTTATTTTGTAACCCGCAAGAAAATAAGTTATTGAAATCTGAAATCAAAAATCATGATCCGATTCAAATTATTTATTTTTTCTTTTGAAATTCAGAGGAAGCTACTTAAATAGGTTGTGTAATAGTTGTTTATCCAAAGCACCAGAACAAAGCTGATTTTCTAGATCGTAGTTATTATATTATGAGTTAGACCTTATACGAAGATCAGCAAAGCTATAAAACCCAACAGCATCGTAATCAGAGAAATCAAGAGAACGGCAGCAGGAAGCAACAGTGGCAAGTCCACTTTTTCTAGTTGCACACATTCTCGTAATTACCAACAACGAGTTTTAGCTTAAATTACTGCTTTCGACTTTATGAAATAAAAATACGTTTCTGTAACAAGTTGTTTTGAGGTAAAATCTTGAGATTACCTAGATAAGTTTTAAGTTACATAAAAGATAATGATGTTAGATGCAGGTTTTTGCTAAACTTAACATCATGTCGGCATCTTGTAAGCAAAAGGCCTAAAGTGAATATTCAGTTAGTGAAATAATCTCGTGCTTGGCATGTTCTTGTCGATGTTTAGAGGAAATTGCCAAATTTCTGTACTGCTAACGTTCTTTTTGAAAAGATACTAGGTATACTACCTTTTTATAAAGTATATTTTCAAAACCATGCATTATATCCAAAAAGATCAAAAACAATCAACATAAAGGGCAAATTCAAAAACACGTTTTATTTTTTAAAAATTTCTGTAAATTTCCATGGAAAACGAGAATTTTATAATCACCCCATAAGTGAAATCATAAACAAGTTATGTGGGTGTAGCAATGCCGAGCATTCCTGTTGAGTTTGTATACAAATAATTCAGAGTTAATGTTTATATTGCGAAACCTTTAATAGCGGATAATAAAGGTTTAAGAAATTAAGACTTGAGTTATTTGTTTTGAAGTTTATTATTTTTGTTATGACGGTTTGTTGTGGAATATTTTTCCTATGGACGCAATTGTATAACTGAAAATAGACACTAATCAACCATCCGCGCAAAAATATATAATACAAAGATCATTTTTATTCAAGGTTTCTTAGAAGTAGATTAAGGTTCTTCTATATATTTATGCTTAGTTATTGCAAAATTCAATTAATAGCAATCGATTTATCATAAAATATTGAGAAATTACAATATCTAAGCCATTTTATAAACCTGTTAACTTAATGCGTGTGAAATTTTATAAGAAACTTAAATGTTAACATTGGAGTTTTATAATTTTAATATTTGTAGAATTAAACAAAACCCTTAAGTTTATTAGGTTTTTGTAAAAAAGCTGGGTACTTGCACAAATAATCATTGTTTCTATTTTTCCCGTATACCTAACGAAATAAAAATTTATTAACGTGTGTTTTAAAAAACAATGTCTGATTGCACCACAAATATTGGAGAATTCACCGGGCAGCTTACAGATTTTTTAGAGATTTCTCAAAGAAAATACGTAACTTATATCTGACGAAAACGGTCCACATTACATAATGCTTATTTTCTTGTTAGTTCATATGGCTTAGTCTAATAAACCCCTATGCGTGTTGTCACGCCACACTATCGGAATAGTCCCCCATTAGTAGTGATTATGCCTCACCTGCCACCCTGACTCAGACCCATTGGCATTGAAATTATTTATGAATGAAATGTTCGAATGTTACGACAGCGTAGAATTTTGTTTATTAATTTGTTACGACATGAAGGCTGTATGTCTGATTGAATCTTTGTTATTTGAATTTTTGATTGACCGGACTGCCGAGTGATTAGCTATCTATTAAATGATCGACTGTCGGATATGGGGGTAAAATATCCAGGGTAAAATGTTTAAAATTGAAAGTTAGTGCCTTGTTTAAAGTCTAAAGGTAACACCTATAGCGTAAAATATTTTTTGACAATCGTGCACGGGTACCCACGACATGGGTTAAAGCCTAGTGGCCGTAGCTAATCTTATAGATATAGTACCTACCTGTTAAAGTTAGCTCCTTAGTTATTTTCTATATTAATGTATGCTTATGTAAAACTTATGTTGCTAATAAAATAGTTGAATTTGTATTTTGAAGTTTAGTCACTTCTACATCATGCACTGCTTAAGTTTACAGAGTCCCCTACTAGGCTAAGTTTATTCAAAATATTTCAGAGATACAACTTAGTAATTAACTACTCACATAAGAAAATTTACATAAAGAAATAGCAAGATCATAAAGCCCACGCCGTTTACTAAGCTCAAACTCGCCTATTCCCGATTGTCCTTACCCCCTGCGTTCCTACTAGGAACAATCGGGAAAAAAATTCCCGATTATTCCTACCTACGATCATGGTAGGAATAATCGGGAAAAAATATTCCCGATCATTCCTAGTAGTAACGAAAGGAGAAAATTACTCATATTTTTACCAACTTGTTTTTCCAGCGAGAGAAAGACTTAAAATTAAACCAGCGTTCTCCAAAAGTGCACCAAGCGTTTTATTATGTTGTTATGTGCGCTAGTATCGCTGTCATCTTTGTTTAGCTTTTCACTTATTTTTATCAAGTTTTAAGGTGTCAGAAATATAGTTTTGAGTAAGTACATCACATTTTTTGAAGGGATCACTTAAAAAAAACGTTATCCATTAAATAGTTATATTTATTATCTTTATATGACATGAATAGTTATTTGAAATCACAGTTATAATCACAACATTTACAATGATTCATCTTTGTTATTATATAGTAAATAATTATTAGTGAATATAAGTACATCAACAGTAGGTATATAATAAAACTATAGTTATCATTAAATAATAAATATGTTATATATAGACGATATATATATATATATATTGCAAAATCACCATTTTTATACAAAAATATTACTTAAACTACTACAAAAACGTGTTCACGATTAACATAAATATAGAAACATTTCTAATATATATATATATATATATTTATCTAGTAAATATTAATTTTAATTAAATAAATGACTATTACACAAAATAACAGAAAAACAATCAACAATATAAATCAACAAGGACAAAAAATATAGTAAAGTAACATAGTAAGCAGTAACTTAAATTAGAGCACAACACAACAGTAGGTAGGTACTTAAAGATCTAATCTCACTTTTCTAATTTCACTTCTAATTTCACTTTTCTAATGCCTTAGGAGCTCTAAGCAGTGCCCGACTGAAATATTACCCATCAAAAGCTCATCTTGAGCGTTTTTAATGAACTCGTCAGTCCTACTTCATTTGTGGATTGGTTTATAATTCTTAATTTAAAATAATTTTATTTAATGTTTAGCGGTGGTAGGAACAATCGGGAACTTTTTATTCCCTACTGTTCCTAGTAGGAATGATCGGGAATTTTTTTTCCCGATTGTTCCTAGTAGGAACGCAGGGGTAGGAATAATCGGGAATAGGCGCTCAAACTTAGCTTGGCCCTATTACAATACCCTAAAAGGGCAGATGCGTCAATGGTAAATTATGTCTTATTGTTTTACATAATCCTTACAAAATCTTGAATAATTTATCAACTCATATATTGCGTAATTACTTCATTTAAATAATTATTTGTACAAAAGTAGTGAAAAGCATTAATTTGGTTACGAAAATAAGTAGAAATTAGAGTAATTAATTTCAGAGTAGAACACTTACCTACAGTTAACAGTTATCGGAAAAATAAAGCGTATGAAAACTGTAGTCAAAAATGTATTATCGTAGTGGTTGTAGGCAAATAATGAAGCCATGGAAGGTCTCTAACGAGTAGGTTTTGGCAGTTGGCTATAATTTTCATAACCATAACCACAAGTCGACCACCGCCGTTGTAAACCGTGCAATAGAGTATCTACTCATAACCACAGAATGTCTAAACTACCTCAAAGATTTCGAGATAAGATGTGCTATGTAAATTATTTGTGACTTATTTTATGTATACCTAAGTAAGTTATTTATGTTAATTTAAGTCAAGTGCTTATTTAAGATGTAAACCAGATATGTAGGTACTAATATGGATAGATATTATTTAGGTACAGATAATTTAGTCATCATATTGCGCACTTCGGAAATTTATCGGACTTGTTTTGTTATGTAAAGAAACTACATTCTTGGGGTATTGTATCATAAAATTTAACTGTTATACATTATTTATACATCAAGTACACATTCCATTGTACACAATAAACTGTTTGTAAATAATTGAGTATTGTACTAACCATTGGTTTCTTCCGCAGACTGCCCGACGTCCTTTCCTGCGACGCACCAAGGCGACCACCACCACCAGGCCTGCTCCAACCACCACGGAAGAACCTCTAGAGCCCACCACTGAAGATCCAGACGACGTCGAGGCCGACAAGCGCGACGCCTACGAGGCCGCCAAGAAAATCAAGGCCGCTGAAGCCTCCCGGAAAGAAGCCATCGCTTCGCAAAAAGAGGCCGCCGCATACAACAAAGAGGTCGCAGCCTCGAAAAAAGAGGATGAAGCTTCCAAACTCGAAGCTGAAGCTTTCGTACGGGAAGCGGCCGAACGAAATGCCACAGGAACCACATCCAGGCCGAACCGACGCGGGACGAACCGCTTCAAGACACGCAAAGAGGCCATCGCTCTACGTAAAGTTGCCGCCGCGATCCGTCAAGAAGCCATAGCTTCAAGGAAAGAGGCTGAAATTGCCAGAAAGGACGTTGAGAGGAACGAGACGAGTACGGAGGTTGCGGAGCCGGATATAAAAGTACGCGAGAGACGGCCATCTTTGATCGCGGGCGCGCGCCGCACTGAGCGGCCGGCGCAGGCACAGCCGAGCCGAAACCCCGCGCGCCGGAGGAGCGGGGGGAGTGGTGAGTCTATCTAACTTGCTAGCTTTTAAAGTCGGAAAGCTTGCCACTAGACTTTTCATACCTGTTTCAAGCTTTCCCGGCAATCTTATCTAGCAATGCATTTGGCACGTGTTTACACTATTGCACCCTATTTGCACATACTTTATTTTCTTTTCCTTGATTAATTTAGAACCATGGTTTGTTAATAAATAATGACTTTTATCTAAAATTATTTATATTTTTTCCTATGGCTAAGTGGGCATAATCCATAAGTATTTATTTATGTTGCGGAAAGCATCTATACAACTCTGTATATGTGGCGATTTAGTACTATTTTACAAAAAACTCTTGTTGCAGCAAAATAATTAATTTCATTAACCTATTTATTTTCTTGTTAATGAACGACTCATAAGAATCTTTCATTTACGGAAAGTTATCATTGACGGTGAAAACAGTGCCTCTACCGGTTTTGCAACATCACAAATAAACGTGAATATCTGGATATACCTCTACACTCTACACTTTTATTTTGATCTTTTGGCCTCGAAAGTTGGTCTACCAAAGGTCAAAAGAATATTCTAGAAAGCTTTTCCTTTGCACATCTTCCATATTAACTTTATTAGCCTAGAGCGGTTTCGTAACTGAAAAAAAATTGGCAATAAGATAAGCAAACTGGAACTTGACAAAAAAGGTTTGTAATATTGATAAATTAGGAAAACATGATATTCGCGATAGCATATTTAGTGAACACCTGCGAAAACGACATTCCCCACATTTCTTTCGCAAGAATAATCATGACAAGTTATTAAATTACCAATTACGTCCAATGTCGACGACATGGTCTTGAAGACTCTACATTTGGTCACGGAAGTGCGAGCGTCGATTTACTTTGACCTTTTACTATAGCTATTCATATGTCCGTAATTACAGTTAATTGACATAATATTTTGAAGATAAAAATACCCTTAAATTGAATAGGTGTACTTCTCATAAAAAGACTACCAACTCGCCACTCTAAAGTCACAAACAACTAAGTTAACTGGTTGCCCATCGACAAATTGACATCACTGTCGGCGGTTTATAATATTCATTAACTGCAATTTTGCACCGACTCGGAGACCAGTATCGGCGAGTTTGGTGTGTAAATAAAATAAATAAAATAAAAAGAGCTTTATTTTTTCCTTACCAGCTAGTACAAAAAGAATAAGAAAATATTTACACGTACATAACTAATATTTAAAATTAACTATCTATAAACCTATATATCTAAACTATGGTTATTTACAATATTAACACTATTTTTCCTCTAGTAAGGACCGCCTTTGGCGGTAAAAGCTTCCTCCAAGCTTTTCCATTCTCTCCTGTCTCTTGCTGTTCTGGTCCATGTGCTCCCCGCTACTTCCATGATGTCGTCACACCACCGCATTTTTGGCCGCCCTCGCGCCCTCGCCGCGTTAGGATCAAGAGTTTGGTGTGTAGTCCATTAAATTCAAATTCAAATTCAGATAAATTTTATTTTGTCAGAAAATACATAAAAATTATTGTTAATTTAATTAAGATTATTTTCTC
Organism: Eupithecia pulchellata; assembly: GCA_963931895.1. Lineage (NCBI taxonomy): Eukaryota > Metazoa > Arthropoda > Insecta > Lepidoptera > Geometridae > Eupithecia > Eupithecia pulchellata. The sequence continues at coordinate 994,788 of OZ007533.1, read as the reverse complement.
TCATAATTCTTTCTACGGAGATTCGAGGTTGGCTTCAGCCCCACGCAAGCATTTGGCCCAAGATCATGGAAATCAGAAACATTATTACCTAAGTATTGCAATTTTTAATAATTTTCATACTTTCGGCGTTTCTTTACATAACTGCTCTGATTGTACAAAACCTCTCACGAGTACAATAAGTGAAACTTCTCACGAGGGCAGTTTCTCTCGTACCTCAATAACTGAGCATAATCCTTTGTTATGTATTACACTAACTTCTAACAACGACTACACTTGTTCGACTAGAACATGCATTTAGAACTTGGCGTCACTTTCAATATTGCTATTGTATAACTTCGAATTTTTACAAAAAAATTCGAAATTATTTCTCTTTATACTGTTTTTTTAAGTTTTGTAGAACCTCTGGAAAGTAAATTCGAATTCCGTTATATGTACGTAAGAAGTTTTTGAATAAGTTTTTTTTTGTACTTATTTGTAGAAAACTGGAATTATTCTTCCTTTATAAAATATTTTTTATGAAGGCAGATTAATTACAGATCCCTCCCTTATTAGCTATTTGCTCTTTCGCTTGTAGAGTAGTTATATATTTTCGTAGTGCTATAGCTATATTTTCAAACATACAGCCCTTACGTTTCCTCTGTATTTCATAAACATATTATGTATTCACGGATTATAATAATAAGGAAACGTACAAACGCAAACAAATTATTTGAATGACAATGTCTGACTGCCTAATGTATGAAAGGGACTAGCATAAAATAGTTGGTAAAATAAAGACCAAAAGGAGATGACAATTTCAACACCATTTCCTGTTTTCTCTTTTTATTAAATTGACTTGATAGGTAAGTTTACACTTATTATTCATAACATATAGATACATATAAGGATGAATGATTTCTATCTAAACAAAAAGCTATTACTCGTATATTGTTTCTGTAACATGACAACCGAAATTAAAACTGAATAAGGTATTATATCGCCAGTTTATTACGAAAAACATTGTTTACAAACATCGCAGAAGTCTAGAAATAAGTTCGACCTAGACATTATGCCGGGCGTTGTCCCAAGGTCATCTCTACACGTGATAATTATATTATATTTTGTACAGTACAATAATATATATGTGTGGTATTCATTTAATGCTAGAAACTTTTTTGACCCATGCTTCTGGGTCTCAATGAATAAAAAAAGAACATTTGATTTGCAACAACAAAAGGAAAATCAAAATGTACTTACTAGGAACCGTCGAAAATAGAATCACTGAACTGTGTCCACGGTAAGTAAATAAATGGTTAAGTAAGGTTTTATTTTTCGTCACAATTAACGATTGGAAATCTACAAAAAAGTTTTTTTTTTTCATTTGGTCCATCTTCTAGATAAGTAGTTAACATCTTTGTTAACAAAGAAAATAACAATTAAATTAACATAAACATATGAATTATAAATCGAAGAAAAATGAAAATTACAATGTAATAAAAACAAATCAAAACTAGTATTTACAATTCAAATTAAGCTTAGTAAAATAGATGTTAAACTTGAAATTGGAGCAACACCAAAATTGGATCAATAGTCAAAAGAACCATCACCGGCTTCCGAACTGTCTACTTGCATGCAATCTATCAATAATAACATTAATTGACTTATAATACCCAGGTACCGACTGATCTAACCAACGAATATCTAGATCGATGTACATACTATACCGATTCTCACGCGATCTCGAACCAATCGAACCATTTAACGAGTAACAAGTGGCGCAGATATAACTGTGAAGTAACCGCGAATTACTACAGACGGATTAAATAATGCATCTTCGCGGCCAAATTAAATTTTTTTATTTTTATGTTGCTGAAAGTGGGCACACGCGAAAAGCACAGACGCTTGGAAGGCCTAGGAGTTACTTAGGTAAGGGTGATTGAGGGATGATGATGATGAAATCAAAATTAATACTGTTGAGACATGTAATTCACGATAAACACGAAAAGTTATTGCCAAAATGAATGTGTTTGTACTCTCACCCTATAGAAAAAGTTTTTTATAGATAAATGAGGGTATCAACTATAGAATATATGGAATAATAACTATGGAATAACAGATGACTGATATACATAATACAAAAAATATTGTTTTATTTTATTTTCACTTACAAAAGACGTAAACGCGCTCACAGCAGTATCTATAAAACTAATTAATTAGTATAAAATTTTACAGTACCATACATTTGCAATTTATTCAAAATTATTCACAACTACCCAAACCTACCTACTGATACAAGATAAATAGACGTCATTGTGGTGTACCAACTCGACCGTGAACAGTTTAGCCGCCAAGTAAAGGTATTGTATAGGTATTATAGTAGGCATGTTGGTACTGGATGCTACGGTGCACCGGCTCACCTATTGTTTAGCATTTCCACTGCTATTCAATTGTAATCTATATCTTTCTCAACAATGCGATGCTGCTCAAATAATCAAAAGTAGGCTGCTTGGCCTACCTATCCCTAAATCTCGACCTATGAAAGACTGCAGTTGATAGACTGGTAGTTGCGTCAAGCTGTAGGGCAAGCACGGGCTTTCTTGTCTAAGGTAGAATAGAGAAAAATTACGTCACTTTGTCATCGAATGCGTAAATTATTTGAAATTAATTTCTTCAACTTCAATAATGTACGCAATGTATGGCGATGCGATGTCATTATTGTCTATTCTACCCTAGAGAACAATCGCCGTGCTTGGCCTACTGAAGACAGGGCTTTATGGCGCTTATTAGGGGATGCTTATACAGTTGCAGCATAATACCTATAGGCTGATGATGATAATGACTGTTATGTTATAAAGCACTCTACAGCTATGAAAAAGCATACAATGCTCTAATGCTTATTAATGTAAAAAAATAAACCACGTAAAAAAATCTTCTGAATGCCAACTGCTTTTTGCTCAGTCGTGGATAACTTCTTCCACTGCAACAAAAACAATGATCTCACATTTTTGTAATATTATCAGAAACACGACAATGTCGGAAAAACTCTCTTGTTCTAAGTTTACTGCCGTATTTTCCCGCGGCCGCCTGTTATGTTATTAAGATTTAGTAAAGCTAAATCTTAATAACATAACCATTGTTGCTAAACTTCCGAGCACAACAATAGATCGGGAGATTGCGTAAGAAGGCAATGATCCGGTACCCTCCTTGCCACTGGATGTTGACCCAGAACTTTCTCCCTCGTTGAAGATAGCTAGATGAACCGCGACTTTAACTATCCGCTAGCAAATCGTTAATCATTGTAGAGTTGCCTCTAAAAAGTGTTATGAAAAATTATAAAGTACCGAATACTTTTGACCATTTGTTGAATAATTTATTTATATGAACGCATTCACTGTCTAGCAGCAATATAAGACTTGACTCATTGTACATTAGATTGGTAATCAATAAACAAATGGTCCTTGCCAGTTGTATCAACCTCGATAAAATCATCAAATAATTGGCGTTATACGAGTACCTACCACGAGAGCAAACGGCAAGTATACGCTATTTAATTGTATTTTACACTTAAAACAGTGCTCTTACCTTATAATCAACACCAAAATGTCCAAGTTTTAAGATAAGAGTAATCAAAAGTTATACGAGTAGATGGGTCCTTCAATACTTCTGTTAAAGCTGCTTGCTCGGTTTATTAGTCTGATGGTTTAGTATTATTTCCATCATAGAATAATAAATAACGGAGGTAAAATTATACCTATCACACCTTGTATGATTTTACACGAATCCAATTTTCAGTATGTCTCGCAATATTTCGGATAACATTACAATTGATGGAAGAACCAATACAGACCTAGTCAAGGTGAAAGTGAAAGTTAGTTGCAAGTATTTTTTAACTATGTTTGCTACAAATTTATTGAAAAATAGTAAATTAGTTCGGTTTCGAACAAAACCGATTGAGACGCAGCTGCTTTCGCTTTTAATAAAAAAAATACATAATTGACCTGCAAAGCCAAATAATATACTTATTTGAGCAAAACAAAATCCTGAGTTGGGCTTCGACATCACTACTGTGATTATCAATCTTCCACCCCCCCCCCCCTTGCTTTGGGCACGCAAGTTCAGCAAGGGTGTGCTGACGAAGATATTATTATTAAAACTCACTAAAAACTATCCTCGTTAGGTCCTTTGCAACGATGTTTCGCAGGCAATTGTGAAAGAGTCCTATCGGTTTTTTTCCTGGCTGCCTTTGTATAGAATAATATTTTTACCATGGTAGGAAAATCCTCGTCCTCGTCCTCGTCCTTTAAAATTAGTTTAAGAAAATGGTTGATATCTCAATCAATTTATGATGTCGACGAATTCTTGACTATAAAATGCACCTAATTAACGTTATGTTGCAATTAATTTCTGTAATAATTTTTGTGATACTCTATCTATGTACAGACAGAAGCATTAATTGGTAACCCCCTCACAGAATATGTCATAGTTATCATTCAGTAGCATGTAGGTTCAAACCCGTGAAGATTTATACATTCATTTTAATTTACATTATTTTTTATTTTTGTTTTTTTATAAAGTTTGTTTAATTGTTTAAATAAAAAACAAATGTTTTTTTCAACACCTACATTTCTTTTATCAGGAGTAACGATACTGAAATTTCGAGCCTGTATCACATGTAACTATGGTGTAGTGGTAAGTGTAACCGAGATTCTGTCTTTGTTTTTTAACTACTACTTAATTTTAGTAATGTAATGACATTTATTTATGTGTAATAGTGAAGTTTTTGTCTATTAGTATGAATTTAAAGTAATTGATAAAATAAAACAATAATAATAATTTCAGGTAAACAATTACGTTTATTTTTTTTTTAAATTTGCCTACACAAACATTAACACAAAAAATTTAATTAATGTTTTTTTTTATTATTTAGCCTACTTACAATTAGCTTCCTATCCTGAAAAATAATATTCCATTTTCGATTTAGTGCCCGAGAATACACATGTTTTCATTAGATTTTCGTTTACTTTGCTAATCTAATGAATTAAACAATTTGGATCTCGTGTAAATCATGGAATACTAAATAATCAGGAAGTTTTGAAAATAAATGAGGTCAAATGGAGTTTTTCTGACAATGTTAAAAGGTAAAATTACATTAGGGTTTAGTAGGTAGTGATATTTATCGTCCTTTATATTTAGTGATACTTATCGCTTAATAGCTTAAGGACTAACGGATCGGATCTAAATTTAAAACCATTTGACCCCACATATTTTCTATCGGATTTAGGTCCGAACTTTTAGATGTCCAAGAAATAACAGTAATGCCTTGTAGAGATAAACAACCCTTGAGAAACCATCCGCGTACGATGCACTGCACAATTATCATGGACAAAATAAATTTGGGCTTCTGGATACGCGATCCGCGTAGTAACCTTCAACACTTTCAAGCTCGTCATTCATGCGCCCAGTTATTTTTACTATTTCTCCAGGACCCATAGAGGATATCCATCTCCAAAACCTAAAAAGAAAAAAAAAGTCAACTGTTATAATGTTAATTTAGTTCGTGTAAATACTAACATGTTAAAAATATCGTTATTATGATGAAATAATCATAGATAAAGGTGTTCGAATTTGTTGAGAATTATCAGTACATATTATCACTTACCTAAAGTTATTCATGCCCTACGATGGAGTTCAGCAGACAGTCCTATTTTTGCTGCTCGATAATTGTGTAAGTATATCAGCTGCATGCAAATGCCTTCTGTTGATGTTGATATCAAATATTGTTGAGCAGTAGAACGAGTGGATGCAAAAGGCGAACTAGTCTGAATGTCAACAATATTATTGTGGCGACTTCACTGATTTGTAATACACTCCTGTTGTTTATCTGCAATTGCTTCTTACATTCACATCCCCACATTACACTTAAGCGCACGGTTTTTATCTGTAAGACAACAAATCAATACTTAAATGAAGTTAAAGATAACAAGGTTTTACTAAAAAAATATGTATTTGTTTCGTAATGATTATGACACAAGAATAATAAGTTGATAACTTACCGTAATTCAAAGCTAACGAGCAATCTCCTGATTACTCATTTGCTGTTCGAATAGCACCGCGATCTTAGTTCTCACAAAATTCTCAATTTGCATAATTTCCTTCAATATTCTTCAATTCATTTATGATTCAAACCAGTAAGTCAAGACTAGAATTGAGTATGGCTACCTTTTCATTATTCACCAAGATTATATTTAAATCTACCCTCAAATACTTCTTTTTTTTCTTATCCAGTGTAAAGAGATCTCATAAATAAAAATCCGCTGTCGAACACTAATAACATAAAATTTCGACGCTCTGATAACTGGTTCGTTGGTTTAGTTGGTTGGTGCGTGCATTACTTGTCATGTGAGCGATTGGATGTCTGGTTCGATTCCCACTGGGTGTTACGTTTTTGTTTCTTAGTATTTGAGTAAAAGATTTGTAAATCGTACAGTGATTTGCAATGTAAACTTTAGCTATTAGGGGGGTTACCAATTAATGCTTCTGTCTGTACTTCTTACATAATTTACAAATATTGAATATGTGACCTGTAACCTATAAAAGTTATCAATAAATGAACTATGAACTAGGTTATATAGCCTGACGGATTTCTAAAATAAAGCTCCCAAAAGGAGTGGTAATGGTAATACGTGATACCTGTTGCACGGCTTATCACGCGACGCCATTATTAATTTCAACAAGCCTGAAACGATATACCCGTCTAACCACACTCATGTTAAATTCTCGCTCCAGTACATAAGATAACTGCATATAAACGTAGGTATATAATGTACATGTTACTCTAACCGCATTGTCAACATTCGCGCCATACATCACATTGTGAAACCGCTTGAATTGGAGCGATTAATCTCAGCGCGTGAGTGCTACGATTGATTAGATGCTGTTGGGACATGCGATGCTATCTAGGTAGGTACATGTATGTGTGTATTGTACCATTTGTAAGTAGGTATTTTTATGTTCAACGCTAACAAGTCGACAAGTTCTTGATGCATGTTAGTTGCAAAAATAATGTATAAATAAATTCAAAGGGATTGTCAAAAACATTATTTGAGAAAAACCTTACTTTAAAATATCAGATTATCTAAACAATAAAAAGGTTAGGGACTAGTTTTGCTAAAACTAAAAATCTAAAAAGGTTTCTAGTTCGCTTTTATGCTTTGCCTTAAAAAGATTGAAGTGAACAAAGAATCAATGTAATTTGTATTTTGTGAGAGTCTTGCACAGTCTAAAGGAAATAGAGCACTTTGATTTTGTTTTTTGCATATCTAAATTTATTTAAACTGCTAGCGCCGATCGTCTCGAGAATCATTTCTGCTGTTTAAGCTTCTGTTAATACTCGAACAGTTAACCATTTTCGATGATGTTTTACTACTATCCACGCTATAGTAAATTAAAAAGACAATACAAAGACCTTGAATATCTTCAATTTCACCCCATCACCGGTCTCCATTAATACAGCCAGTTCCCACATGAAAACTCAAAGAAAACTGCATCGTTAGGTTAGGCAGTGACTGTGTCCCAAGAGCTGACAAGAGCGTGAGACGCCATGGAAAATTGCAATTCCCACGGCATGTTGCTATGGCGTAGTTGAGACATGCGCAATAAGTTGAGGCATAGTTATTATAAAGGGTTTGTTAGTTGGTAAGGTTACGCAAAGGAATAGAGGCAGGCCCTACTGCTTTTATATACTCGATTTTAAAACTATCAGTAAAGATAAGCCTGCAGTACTTAACCTAAAATATTCTATATAAAATTTATTATTAACTCTGTCTAAACAGTAGTTACCCACATGTTAACTAGAGCACAGGCAAACTTTGCATATCCAAAACTTTTTCTATTTTGACAAAACAGAGCAATTGTTGTGCGGCGTTTGGTCTACTGGTTGGAACATCCAATTCAACATTTCACTTAGAGGAATCTAAACTGTTCCTTCATTGTACCAAAAAAAAATTATTTGTAAAGACAAATACGTAGGTAAAAGGCACGGCCTGCAGGGCAAAATCCTTCTACCCCCTTCAAGACCGATGTCTTCTGGGTCTACTCCGTACGAAAAAGGTCGAATTCATCATTCCACCAGCAAGTTGCGATGCAACGGGTATGATTCGACGCTAGTGTATGTATTGATTTCATCCAATAATCCGATCGCTATGTTTATGCAACGATCCATCGGTCGGTATCATCCAAGAAAGTCGCGAAAGTCGCCGTTCGCTTCTCGCCTCGCTTCACTCGACCGACCGCTTTCACGTAGGTATCTCATGGTATGCTCATTAGTGCAATAACCTATCAAGTTCTAATCTCTTTCAGACAAAAAAAGTTTTAGGTGCCTACTGCCTACGGCGTAGGTTCGTACTTACCAAGTCCCTGCTTTCGGTTGATAAATATCCAATTTTCTAAGCGACTTATTTCTACTAGTTCGTTCACTGATAATTTATTCTTAGAGGGACATGAATATACACTTAGGCTTGGAAGCATAATAGCGGCTACGAATACTTACTAGATAATATTCGTAGACTTTCCTCATTCTTAAGCGTGCTAAGTATATTCATTACATTTTATCGCTACTGACTACCAGTTACCAATTTTTCTTCTATGCAACAAACAACAAAAACAACTTCCCACCCACTGAAAAACGAACAATGATCTATTGACAGCCCCGTTGTTTGTTCGATACTTTTTAGAGCTTTCATTGTTCATTCAATAAGCATGTGCCTTGGCAATGAACTGAATGCGGGATTTACATACAAACCATCGCCTTGGACCAATTTACGTACATGAATGCAAATATTGTTTCTGCGAATGAAAGGTGATTATTACATTTGAGCGATAATTGGCCTGAATGTTGTAATTAGCGAGCTGTTGAAGCATTGAACCCATTTATCTACCTACTTTTCATCGCTATTTTTAGGGATCTTCCTTTTGATAATAGGTAGGTTCTTTTTCTTTTCAACTTCGTTGCTCTATTAGTTACTTTAATTGTAGTTGCTGTAGACGTCGTGTGTTTGGCAGAAAATATAACAATTTAAAGGTTGCCTTTCCTTGAAACTATCTTTTTGTAATAACTTTATTCCAAAGCCTTACTACCAGAAAATACATTTAAAATTAATTTGTCTTCGACGAAGAAGATGTATTTTTAATCTATAATTTGTGATTATTAATTGATAATTGCTGAATACCTGTTATACTAACCCCAACATTAGTTAACCAACATTACTATAACTAGATGTCGCTAGTTAAAGAACTTAAATCGCGCTATAGATGCTTGCCTTGTTCTATTTTTACTAGCGACATCTAGATAAAATAATATAAGTACTTTGCAAAAATAAATATACCGAAAGCCTTTTAAAAGTTTGGTGAATCGAAAAACTGAACTAATGTGGGAAACAGTGTTCTACATAATTACTACCTTTAATACCTTTAATCTACCCACTATCCATAACTAACGCCTTTCCCCCAGCATCGACAACGACAGCAGCGCCCTCTAACCAAGCTAACCGGCGAGCCTTCCGCATCGCAAGCCGACGTCGACCCACCGCCACTACCACCACTGCTATCCCCACCACTAGCCCCACCACTAGTAGTCCCACCACTACGAGTCCCACCACTCCGCAGACTACTACTCTAGTGCTGGAGAGTGAGGAGATTCTGCAGGATATTGGGGATATTGGTGAGTAACTACTTTTGTGAAATGCTACAGTCGAAAAATTCGTACATGAAGAAAAGGTATTCATCTGTCGTCGTTGATCAGTTTTGTAAAGGTTCTAGGTCTTCGAAATTCGAGACTGAGCTTTTTCTTCAACCTTAACGTTCACTTATGAATGTTACAACTACTAATCTGAACACGTTAATTAAACACGAAAATGCGCTTTGTACCTACGAATAATAATAGCGAAAAACTTATTCACGGATATCGTTTTACCACATCACATCGGTTTCAAATAAGTAAAAATAACTACCTACTTCATGCTTATAAAATTCCCTTTCATCAGATGCCATCGAAGACCCAACCTTCCAACAACGGTCAAAGAACCCCTCCAAGATCCCCCGTCGACCCCTAGTCAATCTGAAAGAGGACCAGAACGCCTCCGCGACCAACGAGGACGAAACAAAGAGGCAAAGCAAGAAGTACAGCTCCACCTTCAAACAGAACCAGCTGGCTGATATACTGAAGAAAGAAGTAACTACAGAAGGCACCACTGTTGTAGAAGGTAAATATCATTTAAATAATAATATTATATGTCGTTATTGGATATTCAAAGATGATGATAGGAATTAGCTTAAAATTGTTTTATTCAAATAGAATAAGCGTGATTTAAGAAATATCGATAGAAGAAGACTTGTCAATAACAAGTGACATTCTGGTGAATTGCAGATTTCTGGCACTCAGGACGTCACAGGAGATTCCTCAATCGACAATACTAACACAAACTTTAGATACAACATGTTAGGTATACTAACAATTTGGATAATTATTCAACCGATTTTAATATTTAATTACAATCCCACACAGATTACGTGAAAAATTCAATCGCTCTAGCAACACACCAGCTCTTAGCTGCACCGTTGCCCAGCACAGAATACGACAGCACGGGAGACACAGACTACACGAGTCCTAAAACAGAGTACACCAAAACATCAGCCTACGAAGATTATACTACAGCTTTCAGACCAGGTCTGACACAGGACTTCGTTCAAACCACCGCTGGAGAAACGTTCATCTATGACACACCAAGAGAAACCACTATAGAATACACAACAGTGGATTTGACAACGAGGACAAAGCGACCATATTCTACAACAGGATATGAAACAACATACGACTCCAAAACCAGCACTGATAAATCTGACATTGATACCGGTAAAGTCACTTTAGATTTCCCTACAACTGATTTAAGAGGATCTAATACCCCTTTATTTGGCAGACTGTCTCCAACTACCTTCGAAGCCCCTAAACTCAGCACCCTCAGCAGATATCCCACCACCCCTGTGTACCAAACTGTGACTAATCGATATCTACCCACCACTAGCGTTGACTTCACCGAAACCGATTCCAGAACTTACTCAACCCCTATATTAACACCAAGAGGATTTTCCTCCCCTAACGTGATACTCTCAGGGTATACAGGACTGCAGAGAGGAGGGGTGAAGTATGCAAACGATAAATACACCACCGTCTCAGAAGTAGCAGAAAATACTGCCAAATATACAACCATCCCAGTCGAAGATTCTAAGTCTTCTCGTAGATTTACCTCTGAAGCGAGGTCTACTGTAGGTTACACTGGTTCCAGTCAAGAGCCTGCTGGGTTTTACACTAGGGAATATTTGCTGGAGTCTCCCATTACCAAGACTTATGATGGTGAGTCTAAGAAGCTAAGCAGCAGCGCTTCTTAACACTCTGCCAGTCACCGAGCTCTCGAGCACTTGCCATATTTCTTCTAGACTAGATTCTTTCTTGAAGCACTTAGTATTTAGTTTCATTTCGTAATTAATCAATAATTTCATTATTTGGGGGTAGGAACCTAGCACAAATAGATTAACCTCGTACTAATAGGAATATAACAATACCTCCGACGCTAAATAACTACAATAACTTTGCAACTTATCACATAGCCATGCCTCGTCTTAATTCTACCACATTTGTCATAAAATAACACCAACTTAACCTACCATAATATCTTACTCAATAAACATGACACTACTCAGCATCGACATCACCAATAACTGTACTTTTCAGACGAATACCAATACCTATCACCAACAACACCACAACCAATCAGGAAAGTCTTCAGGAAGAAACTCCAGCGACGCATTTCCACCACCCTACGGCCGACATCCACTACCATCCCTGTCCGGTCCACAACCCCCACTTACGTCCCAGAAGTGACCACCCGTCCGACTAGGCCAAGGCAGCCGTCGAAGCCTTTTGAAAAAGTGGCCAAGAGTGCGGATAAGAAAACTCGCAAACCAGTGGTCAACTATGACTACTACGATGATAGTGCAGAAAGAGTAGCCCTCAAGTATGCGGAGGGTACTAAAGTTATTTTACATGGAAAAGGTGAGTTTACTTCTTAAATAAGTTACAGTAATTAGGAAAATAAATATTACATTCTTCTCTTTCCACGCATGATATCTTTCATACTTAAAATTACATCGACTAAGTGTCCAAGACAGAATTAAGTTACTTTTCTGTGCTCAGGCCGTTTAGAGTTACTTCAGGGAATTATTAGTTGAAGTTATTAATAAAGTTAAGGTTTAATCATATTATTAAATATTTAATGACTCTTTGAGTTGTTCTGGATAGTTAGTCCGTATACCATTCTTGTTTAAACTATTCATTAGATATAAAAGATCTTAACGTCGTTAATCGAAAACTCGTTAACTTAAAAATTAAAATCGAAAGAAATCTAAGACATACGTGCATATTTATATATACATACATACAATATTAAATTGAATTGTGCAACGAACAGTTAGGTCAGCACAGCACAATGCTTTTACATCAACATTCAACTATAAAACTTATTTACAGGATCCATCGAATGTCTAGACGTAGGTAACTTCCCGCATCCGTCGTCCTGCAAGAAGTTCATATCCTGTGCGCGCATGGAGTTCGGAGCCCTACTGGGGTGGGAGTACGTCTGTCCTAAAGGCCTAAGCTTTGACCCCGTCGGGGGCATCTGCAACTGGTCCGCGGGACTTGGGTGTGATGAGAAGGATGACTAGATGTATTGGTCAGTGAGACGTGGGGTAAATGTTATGTCGGGTGTTACAACTGGTTAAACGAGCGATAACTGATGTAGTTATCGCAAGACTATAGGTATGGTCATCGTTGCAATGCGATGGAAACTGAGAGTTTTAACCAGAAGGTACGCGATAAAATACCCGATGTAATTTGCGAGTTTTTTATACCGGCCTTGTATGTTTTTATTTGATTTTATTTAGAAAAAGTTTATTTAAAAAAAACAACGATATATATTTATATTGATTTTAAAAGCCTTCCTATGTCTCACGGTCAATCTTAAATTAATTTATTATTCAAAATCTATTAACATTTTAATTCTTTAAATTCAATTTTGCTTTTATTTTATGAATGTGATATCTATGTATCGACTGAAAACTATTAGGTAATGAATATAAAGCTTATTAACTACGTTATGTAGTTACCAAGAACTTAAGAACTCATGTTATAATGTAGGTTTTGTACCAACACTATTTATTTTAAGTTTTTCGTGGAGAGATGTATTCTAAGTCAAATTACAGCTTTTCTTGAAGGTACGAAAAAACCTTTGCAGAAAAAATCATTCTTTACTCATTAAAAATTTCGTTATGTCAAATTATCACTGCCAACTATAATTATCATATAATTTAAGTTAAAATATTCTTAGTCATTGATGTGGAATAACTCAAATCGGATTTTGTCAGCGATGTATAAAATCATGTAAAAATGTGCCTTATCTACAATTTTAGTGTTAAGTTTGTGAATTATGCATAAGTTATTCATTTTAAGTATTAATTAAATGAATACTTAAGACGTGTTTTTTGCTCCTATTTATCTATGTTACGATTTCAATCTTTTTGCAATCAATTTAAATATGAAAAAAAGAAACAAAGGCATTTACTCATATAAAGTAACAATTTTATTAGCAAACTTTTTTAGATCTGCTAATCTTAAAAACACTATCACGCAGTGGAATTAGACATTTTAAAGCGATAGCATAATCACTCGGAATTTACCACTTTTTTCACATAATCTTTTAAACATCATCCACAATTTCATCAGCAACCATACAAATCCTACAATGTCCTCTTGCTAATATTAACATATCCTATCCCCACGCACGTCAGTTTCACCGCATGAGCCACGGAGATGCCTTCGTCTCCCGAATCCTCTGCATCATCAGACTGAATGTCCAGCTTGAACATGACTCCGAAGAACTCTTTCAGGTGCTGGAGGAAGGTGATTGTGTACTCTGATAGGGGACCAATCTGAAACGGAAATAATTAAGCTACAATAAAAAAAATAGTACATATAGATAGATATTTGTTCAGAAGTTCTGGTTGTTTTCTATGTATACTAAAAAATATCTATTTAATAAAATTGTATTATATATTATATCAGTCATCTAGTACCCATAACACAAGCTCTGCTTAGCTTGGGGCTAGATAATGCTGTGTGGATTGTCCGGCATTATTTATTTATTAGGCGACCCTTAATTTAATTAATTAATTTTAGGTTTATGTACATCGGTTCAGTTTTATGTAAATAAATAAAGTGTTTAGCACTAAGGTGACCATGTTGATTAATAGGTTCCCACAAATAGCAGACTACTCTAAACCTTCTCGTTGCAAATACGATTCAATAGTTCGTACCTGCAAGAAGTAAGAAATATCATCAGCCTATAATAGTCCACTGCTGGACAATTAGGCCTTCCCTAATGAGCGCCATAGATGGCATAATTTATCATTTGGGGGGTTATTGTCCATAATCCCCACGCTGGGCATGCGGGTTGGGAATCGCAGTTTGGTGGAGTTGTTCTGCAGAGGGCGCTTCTGCCCGCCCCCCGGTGTGTCTCCCTTAGTCGCCCCTTACGACACCCACGGGAAGTGTTAAGGTGGTGAAATTCTATGCCGGCATCCACACGGCAAGTAAGAAATATACAAGGTGTAACAAAATATGTGTACTAAGCCGAAGGGGGAGGTTTCAGACCCCAATGGTGATCGGTTGTTGGGGGGAGATAATTTAAAATTCCTATTTTTCGTTCCCCATACAAAAAGTTTTTATTTTAAAAAGTAACAACCCTATAATTTAAAATTCCTATTTTTCATTTCCCATACAAAAAGTTTTAATTTTAAAAAGTAACAACCCTATCCGGGTAACCTAACTACCACTGCAGGTAGGTAGGTATTTATCTTCGTAGAGTTCAGCTATGGCGGGGCGGGAGACTACCTAATCTATCTATCTATCACTTTACATCTGTGACCATACTGACGTCATTGTCACAGGTACAAGAAACCGCTGCCTTTAGGGTGGTCACTTCGTAAAAAATCAGCTGTCCATGTTGAAACTTTGATGCAGTTTTTTCCGAGATACCGATCGAAATTCGAAAAGTCGTTGAACAAAAGTTGGTCCCCGGGGGGGGTGGAAATTCACCCCTTTCGCTTAGTACACATATTTTTTTACACTGTGTATACACATCCAAATATCCAAGCTTTCACATTATAATATTAGTGTGCTGCTTACCACGCATTCACTAACGTCCTTCTGTCCGAGTGCCATCCACAGCGCTAGCATCCACTGGAAGGCGCTGTCCACCGCCCCGCCGCGGTATATCTCGTCCAGCAGCCTCTGAGCGCACTCGCGCCCTAGATCCTCCGGTAGCGTGATGTCGCCTGTGCCGACGTCTGCTGATTTCTGAAAATACTCAGCAATATAAGTCAAGCATCATAATTATTATATACAGATTCCGTGCTATAAGTTGTTATTTTCTTAAGAGCCAAGTGTTGGGGTGTCGGCATAATACAATCCCATGTGTCATATCATATCGCAGCTCCTGGTAGATGTGACTGGCCCATTTCAGCTAGGCTGTTTTAATAACCATCGTCAGCCTACAATAGTCCACTGTTAGACATAGGCCTCCCCTAATTATTTATCATTTGTTGTGTCAGTGTCTCCCCAAGTCGACTCTACGACACCCACGGGAAGAGTGGTGAAATTCTATGCCGGCACCACACGGCACGGGCTGATTTCATGCCAAGGGCATAAAATATTTTATGACCTTGGCCTTGAATTGACCTTGAATTTCACCACTATTCCATATCTCATAAAGCTTTGCTTTGGAGCGCTGAGTCAGGTTTCCGTATTCGGTCTCATAAACGTATTCGTAGAACGCTGACACACTAAAGAATGTAACAACAGTGCTAGCGACAAACAAAAGTAACTTTTGTTGGTTTGAGTTTTGAACTTATGTGAAGTAGTCATAGATCAAGTCTGGGAATCATATGAGTTCGGGGCGAAACCACAGGTAGTCTGCGTTGGCAAAGCGGTATTTCGTTTTGCATAAGATGTTTTATGAACCATTTTATGCACAGGAATCGCCTGAA
The DNA here is from genome assembly GCA_963931895.1 of Eupithecia pulchellata. Taxonomy (NCBI): domain Eukaryota; kingdom Metazoa; phylum Arthropoda; class Insecta; order Lepidoptera; family Geometridae; genus Eupithecia; species Eupithecia pulchellata. The sequence goes on along the minus strand of OZ007533.1, from coordinate 978,657 downwards.
AGTGCTATACATCCAGGCGTTTCCTGTGTTAGAATTACTTTATATATTTTTACCAAAGCAGCAAGTGTTACAAAGATTGAATAAATATACAATGTTTGTAGTAGTAGATAGACCACAGATATATCGTAAATAATCTGTGAGATAGACCATGAAATCTAAGAATAATAAATGAACAGGCATTTGTCCAAATGTGTCTCCCTAAGTAACTTACCGCCTCAGCGCAGTAGAAGGTCTTATCATCGGTCTCCGCGACGAGGCTGACGCCGAAGCCAGGGCTCTTGCCGGCGTTGGAGCCGCGGCACAGGTCAGTGTTTATGTACACGTCGGGCAGGAACTTCAACATTATCTGGGGAATTTATAATAATAATCGTTTATTCATATAAAGGTTAGTCAGTTTCTTCATATAGGGGCCGTGTGGTGCCGGCATAGAATTTCACCACTCCCACTCTTCCCGTGGATGTTGTAAGAGGCGACTAAGGGAAACACCACCGGGGGGCGGGCAGCAGCGCTCTCTGCAGAACAACTCCACCGAACTGCGATCACCAACCCGCATGCCCCGCGTGGGGATTATGGGATATAACCCCCAGATGAAATAACGCCACCTTTGGCGCTCATTAGGGGAGGCCTATGTCCAGCAGTGGACTGATATAGGCTGATGTTGTTGTTGTTGTTGTATTCATCTATACTAATATTATTGAGTAAATCAATTATGTGTTTATGACCTAGTTTACCATTTATTAAACTTAGAGCGAGGAGACTCGAAGGTCTCTACCTCGCGGCAATAGTTTACAGGACTCTTTACGTGATACAGATTTAACAATTATGAAAGTAAAAGACAAAAAATAGAATTTAAGAAGATAAGGTCAGTGGTATTGGTATTTGGTATCATAACTAGATAGTGTTAGTAAATTTAGTTGAAGGAACAACAAAATATTAGGTACTTTATGGAGATGGAGAAGAGGTATGAAGAGTATATTATATTATTTAAGTGATTATTATAATATTGGCCACAGAGCAACGCGTCGAGAACATCGAAGGTAAATGAATACCTTTGATTTTTCCAACTTTTTAGAAATTAAAAGCAGCTGCGTTACCATAACAGAGTTTTGAGTAGGTATGACATGCACAAAACTAATTGCTTAATTTTCTTAACATCCTATGGGGTTACAATAAAAACCACAAAACCACAAACCACTCACTGATCTAGATTATCTGAAAATCGAATGTGAAAATCACATAATCTATAAAACCTGGATCTTGTTATAGTACCAACACAAATTAAAACCTTTACCTTTATTATGAATAAAATGCAAAAGTTAGGTTGAAAATGTAAAACTATGCCTTACCCCCTTAGCAGCATCAACCACCCTATTCGCCATGGTGGGAGACACCCTCAGAGCGTACACTACTCCTCGGATCCTCTTCACCAGCCCCCACTTAGTGCACTGCAGGGGACGGAGGTGTCTTTTCACTGGACACCTGAATACTACCTCTCCACCTCCTAGAGGCGGCGCTCCTGAAAACCAAGAATTATTAATAAAATGTTACATTTCACGCAATATTTTCTAGGTCCAAAGTCTACTCCAAAGAGAGCTAGTGTTAAAGCGGAATTTTTTATACACTAGAGTGTTTATCATCAGATGAATTAGAAGATTATGGTTTTTGTTTTCTTTTTTCATCTCAGCTGGGCCAACCTTTTATTAACGACGTCATATTTAATATTCAAAGTGGTCTATTTCCATCTGTCACTGTTGGAGATTAAGATCAATCAGTCACTATTAAAGAGAAGTTGAATCAGTCACTGTTGGGGATTAAGATCAATCAGTCACCATTAAAGAGAAGTTGAATCAGTCACTGTTGGGGATTAAGATTTCTGAGAGAAGAGAAGACTGCCGGCTAGCTAGCTCAGTTGTTTCAATTGTAAATACTAGCTCTAATTTAGCCATAATATATATTAAAGATTAAGATCTAACTTTTAAGTCTTTATTTAGTATATTTAGCATTCAGAATTATAAAAATTATAATTATTTAAATAATTGGTAACACAATCTGTGACCACTATCATTTGTAGAACACTCTAGAGTTCAGTCTGATCTGAAGAACACTTTGATCAACATTATGATGACCACATATTATGATTATTTGTTTAGATTAATATACAATACAAATACAATACAATACAAAAATGCTTTATGTACACCAGAAAAATAACATAACAAAAGACATTACATAAAACAAGTACAATGGGCGGCCTTATCGCTTAGAAGCGATCTCTTCCAGACAATCTTTGGATGGAAAGAATTATTTGAATTTATGAAAGGCAGGAGGTGTACCAAATATAATAAAAAAAAATATATTATTTTCATATCATGAATACTAAAAAAACAAATAAATATAACTAATACCTACATAACCAAATATATAAGTATATAGACGAATATTTATAATATACTACTTAGATACATAAATATATAAATATATTACCTCTTCTGACAACTTTCAGCTCTAACCCATCATCAACCAATATAAACTTGAGGAGCACTGGCAATGCTGCAGCTTTTATTTTATCAACAGATACGTCCAGGTTGCTGTGTGTGACTCCTTGTAACACTGCATTCAGGGGTTCCTTGCAGAATGGACCCAGTGCTAGCAACACTTCTAGGTAATAGCCTGTAATAAGATAATATAGTAAACTGTTGGTTTCTTAGCGCTTGAACACTTACCAATGCCTCATGGAAACAACTCATGTTGGTGAAAGTAGTTAACAACAGAGTTTTATTGAGAAATCATAGAATTATAATGAAATTTTTGTCATCATCACATTCGCATGTTCGGTGTTAATGGGTAAGGTGCTTTACTCAATCTTAATTGATTCCCGAAGCATAATTACTACGTACCGCAAAGAGATGAATACTAGGAAACAGGCCACTTAACAGCAGGTTAAACGTTCTACTAACCTATCCCTCTTTGAGGACAACAGCTGTGCGTAATTTGACCTCCGATCAGCAGCCCAGGCTCAAAGTACATGGACGTGCCCGTTTGTCCAAGCTCCACACGTGTACCATTCGTCACTTTGTCCAGAAGGCGGATCAGGTTCACTTCGTACTCCCGAAGCCCTGGGTCGTCATGAGAACTTCGAATATCCTCTATTCTGACTGCTCTTCCACTTAGCGTGGCAAGAAGAAGACGCTGGCGGAAAAAATTACTTCCTTTGTACACTAGAACGTCGTTTCGCACTGTAGCAGGCATTCTGTGTGAATAATAACGAAAATAAAAATGTAAACAAACCCCGCACTAAACCCTACACGTGCGGGTCGGCAGGGAGAGCCGTGCTTTTGATTGATTGATTGACTACAGACAGATGAACTGGACACTGGCAGCAAAGTGAAACCACATATTGCCAAAAAGAAGTCAAGTCAAGTTTAGTCTATGGATTTCACACAGATGCTTCGCCGTAAAATAAGAAGTTGAAGTTGAACTTTTACTTTGTTTTATTGTGCATTTGATTGAGGTTATGTTATGGTTAGATAAAAATAATAATTTATTTATATATCCATGCTACCTAATAATTCTTCGATTTTACCATGAAAGTTGTTGTGGGCGATGTCGTCCTCCCAGGAGACCAGTGTGAAGTCATATCGAGTCTAGGCGAGAAAAGCAGAGTCCTCCTCGGCCCTGGATTACGGAAAGAAGTTGATGGTGTTTTCATCACAAAAGCCGGAGTCTTGAGAAGAAGAGCACCGAACACATTTTGGGTGGACAGCTACCAAAAGCGATACATTCCTTCACGTGGTGAAAATGTGATTGGACTTGTTGTACAGAAATTGGGAGACATTTTTAGAGTTGATGTCGGCAGCAGTTGCCCCGCTACGCTTTCCTACTTATCGTTTGAAGGAGCAACAAAAAAGAATAGACCTAAAGTTGAAATTGGCGACGTAGTCTACGCTAAAATGCTCGTAGCTAGCAAAGACATGGAACCAGAGCTTATCTGTGTTGATTCACATGGAAAGAAGAACCGGTTGGGTGTTTTAGAAGATGGTTTTGTATTCAAGTGTTCTCTGAACCTAATTAGGAAGATTTTAAATCCACAGTGTATGTTGATAGAGTCACTGAAGAATGAATGGCCTTTTGAACTAGCTGCAGGTATGAATGGCAGAATATGGATAAAGGCGAAGTCCATGAGAGAAACTGTGGCAGTGGGAAATGCTATATTAGCATCAGAGTACTTGACTAATGATGAAATTAAGAGTATGTGCAAAAATATTGCTGGTGTACTGGCTGGTCATGTTTCTTGAATAAAGCTGTTACAAAATTGTGTCTTTTACTCAACCTTGTTTTTTTCTGTTTATTTAGTTATAAGGAAAAAAAGCAAAACTCATAGGAACAGTGATTGGAATTTTATTTTGGCAAATGTAACTAGCCTATCATTCAGAACTCTCAATTAAATAATGTAAAACTACAACTGATCGGGAACCAAATTCAGTGTGTATTGAATAAATTAATTTTATTTACAATGCAGGTCCAATCATTCTCTCCTCTCATTTATATACAGTTTGGCAGTAGCCGATATACACATCAGGTCAAGAAATAATATTTGTTTACCAAAAATTTACTGACTGCTTCAGTCATTTTGCATGTTTGAAAACTGCTATGGAGTTACTAGAATACCAACATATAACTTGAATTGAGCCCAACTTCAAGATTTATATCTTTTGGTGATATTCTACAATCTTCCTCTCGTTCTTACTTTCCTTAAAAGTGCATTACTACAAACCTACAATAAAAATCTGAGTCTTGCAGTTTTTATTAATCACTGCAAGCTAGCAAACATAAGAAGCTCTACTCATGTAATGGATATTTGCACAGATTGGGTGATTCAGCATTTACATTTTAAACCAACAAAGGTAAATTAGTCACAACTCATGAAAACCCCATTTTTATCCAGCAAAACTGGAACACTAGATTGTTTACCTCAGTCTGCAGTTAGCTCAACTGTTTCATTGTAAAAAATAGTTGTAATTTGTTGTATTCGTTCATAGTAATTTCCATAGTTAATAAATTACCTGGTTTATTTAGCCAAAAGACACCAATAAATGAAACAAACTGTACCAACAATTGGAAAGTGGTAACTTTAAAAATTATATTCAAACAAAATGTACATGCAGTTATAACAACCTACCTACCAAAAGGAATGTTAGGTACATTTTTTATTTACAATTTAATTTATCTAATTTTAGCTGATTCTGAAGTTTGGAACATAAATAAAAAAAATGAACCAGGGACCAACAATGGTTCCTTGCATGTGTTGGAGTTTCACAAAAGACATAGAGGTTTTCCTTTATAATAACAAGTTTATGTTAGTTTCATTATGCTGACTAGAAAGAGTGAGCAAGCGATTCTCCGAGTTCCTGATCATATTAATCATGATTTTCGATCAAAATGAATCATATCATTATTTTGTATCACTAAAATGAATAAAATATTACTCTATTGATAAAAAGTAGAGGAAGTATTACTTAAGCATAAATAAAAAGTCAATAAATATCAGTTAACATGCCACATAAAGAAAACCTCTCATTTAGAACACGTTTTTATACACAATCTTTATAGTTTGTAACACTGTACATTATTTATACATAGAGCTTAGAAGCCATTAACTTTCAACATGATTCACATTGTTAAAGGTCCCTGCAGACTACAGGAGTTGTAGTACCAAATAATTCTGCTGTCTGCAGTCGCCCTATAACACTCACAAATATGAAAATATAATTTACTCTATGTTGATTAATCAGAGATCAAGCCTTTACTTACATATACATGATTATTTACACAATGTACACTATTCCTTATTTTACATAAGCAATCTAGAAGTAGACACATAAATATGTTTTGTGCAAACCTAATTTTTTAATTTTTATACTTAATCTAATAATGACTGAGTTTTTATTGCTCACATTTTTTAAAGATTTGCACAAAAACGAAAATACTATTAAATTGGTTTGATATCTAAATCGTTTAAAATTTTATGATCCATATTTCGTTTTGATTTGTCTCACAAGTTCCCTGCATTTCCAAACTTAATAATCATGCATTGTCTCTATCTTGCTTTTGATATCACTTACTCTATAGCAAATAATATAAAAACGTTGTCAATAGAATATGTCATATTCCATGAATATTATGTACAGAATCGAATATCCACAAGTTTATTGGTACTGTCAGTCACTATGTGCCCGAGTATATGAAGTATGTTTTACAGTTATGTTTAAGTAGGTTTATCACAAGCGAATGATCACTTAACAGTTTCAAATAAAAATGGTTCTCATGTTCACTTCATTGAAACTACACAGATCTGTTTATTCACTTTCTCTCATTATCTCACTTTTCACTTCAATCCAAGGCTCATATTTAACTTTCATTTAAAGCCTTCGTTTGACCACAAATCTCACCTGCTACTATTGACGATGTGGTAGCTATGTTTCACCAAGGTCTAGAAGAGTTCTATTTCATATAGACCCAGATAAACTAAAAGTAGCATTTACTTTCAAGATAATGAACCACACAACTTAACACTGTTGAATAGGGATCACTATGAACTTTTCCATTGGCTGTGACGTCATCCAGCCTGGTTGGCCAGCCTCAGAAAACCGAGTCGGCAGAGCGGGACAGGTGCACCGGGTGCGAGGGAGAGCGCGCTAGTCGCTTGCGCGGCAGTTTCTGGAGCGTTGTGAGGAGGTGGGGGAAGTCCGGACGGTCGGCCGCGTTGAGAGCCCAGCAGATCATTAGAATGTCCTGGAAAAGTATGAACTATTAATATTTATTACTTAAATCATTCAGACTAAGTTAATTTCAAGGTTTTTTATGAAGCTTGGTACCTATTGTCATTTTGCGGATAACAATTAAAAACATAATACGATATCGTAAGATATATCCGACAATATCGATCTCATGTGTACTCTTGCTCTTTTTTCCTCGGCCCCCACCTCGCCGCACTTTCTTAAGGAGTGGTACAGCGGTTTCGGTCAAACTAAGTAGTACTTAGTTTAAGTTCAACTTGTTTTATTTAAAATTACTTGTAATAATTGAATTTTTACCAATAAAATGTCTATCTGTCAATAAAGTACAATGGTTACTCTATATCATCATTATTGTCTATTCTACCGCAGAGAACAAACCCCGTGGTATGTTTACACATTTATATCCCTGGTCCCGTGGCAGGGTGCGGGCTATTTTACCTTAATATCCCTGGAGGCCTGCATGTTAGCGAGCGACTGTTTGACGCCCTTGCCGACCTGCCAGATAACCGCCTCGGGCGGCTGCCCTTTGAACGGGTATTCCCCGCATAGGAGCTCGTACCATACCGTGCTAGAATAAACATTACGTTAGTTAATTACTTACTAGCAACAAAAAGCAACATCACAGAAGATGCAAAAGCACAGTAATTTCTAATTTCTGACGTGTCCCAGAGGCTTTGGAGTCTAAGAGGAATGATTTGTTTGTTTGAACTGAATAGACTCTACTGTATAGATATAAAAAAAATCATTCACTATTATAAGGATAGGATGTATTTCCATTAAAGTTAAAGAGTTCCATATGAAATCTTCAATAATGTAACCCAACGTGTGTAAAAATTAACAATATTTGTTAAATACCCATTCGAAGCCGGGGCCGGGTGGACCGATTTTATGTAATAGTAGGAATTTAGGAAAGTAATAATTAATTATAGTAATATGTTGACGACTTCAATTTGAATAGAATAAGATTGTGACTCTACCGATTATTCTGATTAAATAAGTGCAGTTTCGCATTAGGGTTGCCTGTAATGTTACTTGTACAATATTTTCAATAAACATAAATAAATAATGTCAGACAGTCCACACAGCATCATCTAGCCCCAAGCTAAGCTGAGTTTGTGTTATGTGTACTAGATGACATAACACTCGATTTAAATATTTTTTATTATAAAAGGAGCTGAACACATATCTGCACATCGTACAAACATTGTCTCGAGGCGTGTTCGAACCCGCCAACCCCGTCGCAGGCGGACCTTCGCCCACCGCGTTAAAGGTTGTCATCTAAAGTCATTTATAACGGGATATTTACCATGATTAGAGTTTTGAGTTTTCCAATATTTCGGCACAGTTACATGCGCCATGATCACGGAACAACTGAAGGTCACTGCGAGTTAGATTTTATTGGCAGATATACCGATCTACCCTCTTTCTTTGTCTTTTGCTACGAACGTTGCCACTACCATCGGTTTCACTATAGAACGCAACTCGATCACGGCACACAACACTGACGGTATCTGAACGCGGCCCGGTTGGTACATCACTTCTTCGATTTTTACACATTTTTACCACAGGGTTCCATGTTCCGGATAATTGGAAACCTTCTTCTCGGTTGAAGTTCCTGTGTTTGGTAATCTCAATGGCCTCCTGTACCATCCTAGGTATGTAATCGTGATCATGGCGCATGTAACTGTGCCGAAATATTGGAAAACTCAAAACTCTAATCATGGTAAATATCCCGTTATAAATGACTTTAGTGTTAATAACCATGATAGTTTTAAAAGTTTTAAGGTTGTCATCGTTAACATGTATAGTATAGTATGTATATGTATAGTATGTAATTACCCAAAAGCATAGACATCGGTGCACTTGGAGAAGGGCAGATGCAGCGAGGCGAGCGGCGTGAGCGCGCGGCACAGCTCGGGCGCCAGGTAGCACAGCCAGCCCGCCGGGATGCCGAGGCTGTCTCCGCGCGCGCTGCAACACAACACAACACACATCATCATCATCATCACCAGCCTATAATAGTCCACTGCTGGACATAGGCCTCCCCTAATGAGCGCCATAGGTGGCATCATTATTTGGGGGTTATTGCCCATATTCCCCACGCTGGGCATGCGAGTTGGGGATCGCAGTTCGGTGTAGTTGTTCTGCAGAAGGCGCTGCTGCCCGCCCCCCGCTGTGTTTCCCTTAGTCGCCTTTAACGACACCCACGGGAAGAGTTGGGGTGGTGAAATTCTATGCCGGCACCACACAACACACACTTGCGATTATACATAAATAAATAATGCCGGACAATCCACACAGTCATCTAGCCCCAAGCTAAGCAGAACTTGTGTTATGGGTTCTAGATGACTGATATACAACATACATCATCTGACGACGGTGCACGGCGGTGTCCAAAGTATTATAATGATGAGCAACAGGACCAAAAGTTGCAATTACTGCTGTGATACTCCATTTAATGGTGAGCAACAGGACAAACAGTTGCAATTATACATGTGATACTCCATTTAATGACTCAGATTACGTATTGCTCCCAACACATGTGTAGTTTGCCAGCCAGCCTACTCTTCAAATAAGTTTTTTTTTTTAATATTGTCTGATCGGCTATTACATATTTGTATTAGAATAGTATTTACCTAGGTTCCTGCCATAATCTTTTTTGAAAATCATACGTATCGCCGGAGCTTTGATTCATAAACTCATTTTAATCTCACCAAATGATTGAAAATCGATGAGAAATTGTTATATTACCCTGACAAAGTGTTGTGTTGTAACTTGTGTTGTGATGAAACGTTGGTGTGTTTTTCCAACACAATGATTGTAGATAACTCGCTAACAGTCATAATGAGATAGATATACATAAGTATGTCTATATGGGATTCATCAGTGGCGTGCGATATTTCGCGGTAAGCGCACGTATCCCCAATACGGGCTCTTTGTCGCGACAATATTTTTTCGAGTTACCCTCAAGTTTCGAAGTTACCGAAAAAATGGCTGGGGTCTCTCGACCTCACGCCAATGAAGACGAAGGTGAAATGGACATGGACGATACGATTATTGAGAGCACTTTAGTGGTTGATTTGAATAACTTTGTGACTCATGAGATGAAAGTGGCACAGGAAAGTGAGACCAATTCGGGAAGAAATCTTTCGGAGAAACGTGGACTAGAGGAACAATCGAATGATGAACAGGATGATGATGGATATACTGTTGTGGTAAATAAACGCAAGAAAAAGAAGGATTCGACCAATCATGAGATTGATGGAGGAGATAAGAGTTCACCAATAACTAGAGAGACCGAGTTATCAGCTGGAGAGTTGTTTGAAGTTTGTATGTCGTCAGATAAATTGCTGCCGAAACAAATTGGATTAGCAAAACTACTTAAATCTGAAAATATTCCTAATATTTATCAGATAAGGTACAAAACGCCATACAGGGCATACCTGAGATTCAGTTCAAGAGATGAAGCAATACTACTTGTGACTAATAAAAAAATGCAAGAATTGGGATACAGATGTCGGCTGACCAATGAGGTTACTGTTACATATGGAGTGGTGAAATATATAGAGATGGAAATGAAAGAAGATGAAATAATGGAAATCTTTGAATCTGAAGCAGAAATAATTTCAGTAAAAAGACTGAAACGATTGGAAGACTCAGGGTGGTGTGACAGCGAGACTGTGAGGTTGGGCTTTGCTAGTTCAAGATTACCATTGTTTGTGTATGCATTTGGCTGTCGCTTCAAAGTTGAACCATTTACTTTTCCTGTGACGCAGTGCTCAATATGTTGGAGATATGGACATATGGCTCGAGTGTGCCCATCAAGAAGAATCAAATGCCCTAAATGCAGCGGAGAGCATCCAAATTGTGAAATACCAGAAAATAAGTACAAATGCATTAATTGTCATGGTAGTCATATTGCATTTGATAAGAAATGTCCTACTTTTATTAAGGAGAAATCAATTCGACAAACTATGTGCAAAGAAAACTGTACCTATAAAATAGCATTAGGAAACTACCTCAAAGAACATAAATCACCTATAAGAATGGAGAGAAATGCATTTGTTACATTAAGTGGAACCGTCCCTGTAACAACATCACCAAGGAGGTGGGAATCCATAGAAAAGAGAGTGACTTTACCAAATGAAATGGATACAACGGCAGAGATTCACCAAGAAAACACGGAAGTCAGTGAAAATGATTACCAAGACGATACTGAAGAGAAAAGTAGTGCAGAAGAAAGCAGCAACTTTGTAATGAATCAAAAAAAGAAGAGGAAACCAAGAAAGAAGAAAGTTTCTATGGACAACAATTTTTTTGTAGCGGACCAGGTTACCGAAGAATTTCAACCTAAAAAAGAAACCAAACAGAAGAGAGAAAAATGTCAACAAATTGGGAAAGAGACAGATAAGTTTAGTACTATCATAAGAGGTGTAGAAGAAATATTTTTTTCTGAAGGCAGCTTTGCAGATAAGCTTAAACAAATTTTGAACTTAGTTTTTGAGGAAGTTATGAAATATTTAATCAAGGTTGTCAGCAATGGGGATCTAATTAGGAAATTAATAGGTCTCTGTTATGGATAACAGTAACATAAGAAGAAACCGTGTTCCCCTGGGCTCTGTGAGTTCGACTGCCCAATTCGTATGTTTTGGGCAGTGGAACTCCCAGAGCCTAGCGCCTAAAAAACAAGCGTTTGAGTCCTTGCTGATACAGGAAAAAATAGGCATTTGTCTGCTGAGTGAAACTTGGTTAGACTGTGAAAAGGACCTTAGGATAAATGGGTACTCCATATTTAGAAATGATAGAGATGATGGATATGGAGGTGTTGCCATTGTAGTACATAACTCGATAAAAGCCCAAATTCGTCCTATTAATGTTCTTAATAATGGAATTCAGATAGTTTGTATACAAATTTTAAATTGTAAGTTAGTAAAATTCGTTGCTTCTGTTTACTGCCCAGGTTCCATTGTTACAACACAATGTGACTGGGATAATATTTTTTCTATGTTTCATGAAAAATCTATTGTAGCAGGTGATTTTAATGGCCACCACTCAAACTGGTCAAACAGAGTTAATACTAGAGGGTTGCAAATATTAGATTCTAGCATAGAGAGTAATTTTATATGTTTAAATAGTGGTGAAATGACTAGGATTAAGCTAGTAGACGGGGTTCTACAAGAAAGCGCACCAGATATAACCCTAGTGACAACAGACATAGCTATTTATTTTAAAACTTGGTCAGTTACTAGAGAGAACCTGGGCAGTGACCACCTTTTAATAAAATTTTGTCTAGATTATGACGAACCACCTAAGTTCGTCAAACGTAGAAATTTTAAACTTGCTGATTGGAGGGTGTACCATGATTTCTGTCTTAATGTTTTTTCGAGTAGTAATATTAATGATTTTGGTCACGATATTCAAGGCATGTATAACTTCTTTATAAAAACCTTAAACGATGCTGCCGAAAAAAGTATTCCATACTATAGAATATGTTCAAGCCCATCTAGGAAGTTCAAACCAAAACATTACTGGTCCCCAGCATTATCTAAAGCTGTAGCTGAAAGACGGCTGGCTCTTAAGAATTTCAGGAAAAACCCTACGCCAAACAACTTGGATATCTTGACCAAAGCTATTTCCGAGGCTCAAAAATCAATAAATGAGGCTAAATCGAACAGTTGGAGGAGCTTCTGTGGTGAAATAGACGCAGCGACTAGCTCGACTGTAATGTGGCATAAAATGTGCTGGATGAAAGGAGTCAGGTCTAATAGACTCCATGCCCCTTATGACAAAAAAGAGCAACTACTGCGATCTCTGGCCCCCGATTACGTACAACCGCCGCCGCCGAGATTTTTATCTAAAAATGCTCAGTTAGAAAATGAATTTACGGCACAGGAGCTTCTTAACTGTATGAAGAAAAAGGACACCGCGCCAGGAGAAGATAAGATAACGTACTCGATGATCTGTAGACTTCCACTTGAGGGCAAGATGTTTTTACTAAAAATCTATAACAATATTTTTTCCCAATCAGTGATACCTGAACAATGGCGGCACATTCAAATTATACCCATTCCTAAATCTAATATAAATAACAATTCGCAGTGTAAACTAAGACCTATCTCATTAATTTCATGCTTGTGTAAAGTTTTTCATACAATGCTAGGTAGACGAATAGAGTGGTTTGTTGAAAAACACAAAATTATAGGACCTACCACATCAGGGTTTAGGAGAGGTCAGTCTAGTATTGATTGCATTGTTAGATTGGTATCGCGCATTCAAGCTGGTTTTGCTGAGAATACACCTACTCTAGCTTGTTTCCTTGATATAGACGGTGCATATAATAATGTTCTGATAGAAGAGTTAATTAATATATTGGACAAAATAGAAGTAGGTACAAAAATATGCAGATATTTGTATAATCTTTTAAACAAAAGATATCTAATGATAAAAGAAGATGATGGAAGGGATGATTTGATGAGATCTACAGGAAGGGGTCTTGCGCAGGGAGACCCAATTTCTCCTCTTCTCTTTAATATAATAACATATAAAGTAAGTCAAACACTGGATCGGGTCTCATCTCTACAATACGCGGATGATTTTGTGTTTTTTGTACAGAACAGAGATATAAATATGAGTATAATAGATATTCAGAATTGTATATGTAGTGTCTCTTCGCGACTGGGAAATTTAGGGTTAGATATATCACCGACAAAAACGCAACTATGTTTATTCAAACGAGGATGGAGTAGGAACCAGGTAGATGTAGTTATTGACGGTCAGTCTGTGCCTGTCGTTGACTGCGTCCGTTATCTGGGAATATGGATGGATAAATCTCTCCGATGGGGACGCCATATTAGGGAAGTGCAGGAAAAGTCCATGAAAATAGTTAATGTGCTTAAGGTGCTGGCCGGAGCTTCATGGGGTGTGCACCCGAAGCATCTGAGACGGCTCTATATCGCTCTCATTAGAAGTAGATTAGATTATTCTTGTTTTATATATAATAATGCAGCAAAAACCCACTTACAAAGACTAGACAGAGTACAGAATATAGCTTTACGTGTGATAGGAGGGTTTATCAGAACCACGCCCATACATGTAATGGAAACAGAGTTGTGTTTGCCACCTTTACATTTAAGAAGGGAATATCTAGCAACCAAGTATTGTTTGAAAGCCCAATCATGGTCATCTAATGTTACGATTGGTGCTCTAAAAGATCTTTTGTCTCTATCCCAAGGTGTTTATTTTAGAAATAATAAAAAATCATTGTTAGCTACTGTTTATGATGAAACCAAATTAGATATCGTTAACTCATGTAATCCACTAAACATGTTCTCCCTGGACACTTGGGTCTCGAACATAGATGTAAATTATATACATACAAAAGTTGATGATATATGCGAACCAAAATGTACATATGATAATAATGTCTTGAAAAACAATACTCTACATATGTTAAATAATAAATTCGGGGGTTGGCATTGTATATATACTGATGGATCTCTTACAAACGATGGTAGAGGGGCAGCATACTACGACCCTATAAACAATGTGAAAGAAAATTTTAAGTTTATTAGTAAGAACAATAGTATAATGTCTGTGGAATTGTTTGCAATGTCTGAGGCGTTGTCGTATGCCATTAGCACTGGGCTAAAAAAGGTGGTAATTCTGTGTGACAGCAGAAGCGCCTTGCAACATGTGGCTCGTTGCGCCTCTGGACGCAGAGGTGCATCGATTGCCTACACTATTCTAAACAAAGCTCAGGTGTTGGTGGCTGCGGGAGCGTCGCTGGCGATGCAATGGATTCCTTCCCATGTCGGTATTCGAGGGAACGAAATAGTGGATGAACTAGCCCGGGATGCTATCACAAATGGTGTAGAAGTCTATATGAAAGCCGAATATTCGGAAATCCTCCATAAATACCATAGGAAGATTAGAGATAAGTGGAAAGAATACTTTGATATTATTTCTAGGGAGAAGGGAATATGGTATAAGACGATTCAAAGCGAACCACCCATCGTTCCCTGGTTTACCAACCTGCCTCGTAAGTTTACCAGGAATTTAATTGTTGTAGCACATAGGCTGCGCTCTGGGCACATGCCACTGAATAGTTTTAGGTTTCTTATGAAAATCATAGAAAGCCCCATGTGTGAATCATGCGGGGTTGTGGAAGACACATATCACTTTTTAGTGGAGTGTTCCCGGAGCGCCTCCATGAGAGAAGAGTTGATAGCAAAATGTAATGTTAATGTCCTAGATGTCGGCTCATTTCAGAGTGTATTGGCGGAACAAACTTCTGTTGCCGCTGTCACTTTGTATAAGTCCACGCGTAGATTATTATTTATAAATATTGATTAACTAGTTACTAAGATACCCTATGGGACTGACATAGTCATTGTTTGACTCAAAGTCCCTAATAAAATTAGAATAAAAAAAAAAAAAAAAAAAAAAAAAAAAAAAATATGGGATTCATGAGATGCTACATAAATAGTTATGATAAATCATGTGTAAGTTTATTTTCATAGCGTAAAACTGTTTGTTCTCCAAATAAAATAAAATATACTTTATTGCACCATGAAAACTCAAACAGTGCTTACTCAAATGAACAAAAAATAGATTATCTAGATTAACCTCCCAAATTCCTAAAAACAATTCGATAAACGACACGATAGTCTCCTAGCATAAAAAATATAGAAGTAGAAAAGTCATGAAAATCCTGGCCAATAGTATAATTATTGATATAGACTAAGCTCTTTACTGACTTGTTCCCGAAGCATAGTTTGGTGACGCTGAACAGGCCAAAGTCGGTGATGACCACCTTCCCGTTCTCTAGGAAGATGTTCTTCGTCTTCAAGTCTTTGTGGACGATGCCTCGCGCGTGGAGGTAGCCCATACCCTGAATTACAAAAAAAAATATAATAAAAATAAATTAATTAATTAAGCTGGACAATCCAATGAAATATTTATATAGTTTCTTTTTCACTTTTTCCACTAGTGGACAAAAAATTGAAGTGAAGAGAAATCAATGACAAATTATATTTTTTATAACTTTAACTGTAAGAAATTTGACTTGTCTAAGTGCTTATTTTGTAAGCCTAAAGAAATAATTGTATGAAATAAAACACTGAGTTTTTAATGTAAAATTAATTACATGTTAATTTTACATTCATGTTGTTTATGTTTGTTTATTGTTGTTATTGTTGTATGTTTTTTTATTGTTTTAAAAAAATC
This sequence comes from Eupithecia pulchellata, assembly GCA_963931895.1. Taxonomy (NCBI): domain Eukaryota; kingdom Metazoa; phylum Arthropoda; class Insecta; order Lepidoptera; family Geometridae; genus Eupithecia; species Eupithecia pulchellata. Next base: position 962,635 of record OZ007533.1, on the reverse strand, counting down.
AACAGCCCTTAATCTAAAATATAAATATTTAATTATTAAAATCTTTCCGCTGTTACCTGTGAGATCTGCTGCGCCACTAGCACACTCTTGTTCGGTGTGAACTTGTCTTTCCGGAGGTGTATGTGTGTGTGCAGCGTCATGCCTTTACACAGTGACGTCACGATCGCGAGTCGCGGCGGCTTCATGCACGCTCCCATGAACAGGACGAGGTTCTCGTGTCGCGTCTTGCGGAATGTTGCCACCTGAGGATACAAAATGAAACATAACTATGAAACTAAATTGTGAAGGAATCGCGGGTATCGAATAGAAGCTACAATGTGATGAAACGCTTTTTATAGATATTTAAATTAATTATAGTTAATTAACTTTGTGTATGTGTTATGGTGGGTACAGACCAAGCGAACGAGAGCGAGCGAACGCTACGAGTGGGATTCGACGAATATTGTATTATGAATATCAGTGATCTAGTACCCATAACACAAGCTCTGCTTAGCTCTGGGTTAGATGATGCTGTGTGGATTGTCCGGCATTACTATTATTAATACAATAGAACAGTGAACTCGTGTTTGTAGGTCTGCCTTACATGGATAATATCATCTGAAATAAACACACTACAGTGACCTCGTGTTTTTTGAAGGTGTCTAATGTGGATACTATTATCTAAAACACAATAGGAGAATGACCTCGAGTTTGAAGATATCCAACGGCACGCAGTCATCAGCCAACGAATCCACGTGCAGCAGCTTGAGGCCGTGCCAGCTGCCGCGGTACACGGTGCCGAACCGACCTAGATGATGCTGTGTGGATTGTCCAGCATTATTTAATAATTAATAAATAAATAAATAATGCTGTACAATCCACACAGCATCATCTAGCCCCAAGCTAAACAGAGCTTGTGTTATGGGATGATGATATACATATTGATGATATACATAATACAATATTATTAAATAGATAGATATTTTTTATTATACAGAAAAAATCTAATCTTTATAATCGCCCGAGGCGATCCGAAGCCAGCATCTAGAACGATCATAGGACGCTGGATCAAGTCTGTGCTCAAGCGTCGAGGCACCGCCGGGCTCGGTGCGTTCGGCAGTAGCGTCTTTAAACTGGCTAGAAAAGTTCCTGATTGATCAAATTCTTGAAACAAGTAATTTGAAGCAAGAACATACCTTAAGGAAGTATTACCAGAAGGAAATCGAGAATCAATCGAGTACCTAATAATAATTTGTCACAATTATATAGAATAGTGTATAGTGACCTCGTGTTTGAAGGTGTCCAAGGGTACGCAGTCGTCAGCGAGGGAATGCACGTGCAGTAACTTGACGGCGACGGCGCCGTGCCAGCTGCCGCGGTACACGGTGCCGAACCGACCTAGATGATGCTGTGTGGATTGTCCGGCATTATTTATTTATATATATAGAATAGTGTATAGTGACCTCGTGTTTGAATGTATCCAAAGGCACGCAGTCGTCAGCCAGCGAGTGCACGTGCAGTAACTTGACGGCGACGGCGCCGTGCCAGCTGCCGCGGTACACGGTGCCGAACCGCCCGCGCCCGATCACCTCGAACAACTTCAGCTCGTCGTACGGGATGTCCCACTCCTTCATTGATAACTGGAATGGAATATTATATCAGTGAACCATGAGACTTATAATTTTATAAAAAATAAATAAATAAAAATAAATAAAATTTATTCAAGGAAACTCGTAACTTAGATATAACATAAGAACACAAAATAAATAAATATAGCTAAGTATAACAATATAGCCTGAACTAGGTAATCCTGTGTTTCAGGCGACATTAGTGCTAATTATTAATTAAAGTAATCACTTACAAAAGGCATATTATGATAACAATGTTGTTTATGATACAAACGTAATAAAAATAAATAAAAATAATAAAGGTACTTAAATATTTTACAATGGTAAAACTAGGTTATTCCGTAGGTAACTTTATATGTATAATTGAGATAAAAATAGCTTATAATAATTATAATATTAATTATTACTTTATAATATGTAAAAGCTTCTCTGTATCATCATAGGATAGACTGTGAAGTGTAGATTTTAGAGTTTTTTTACAGTTACTATAGTTAAGTGCGTAAAAACTACACATAGAATTTAGTTTGTTGTAAAGGAACGGACCAAGAAATACAAAAAATCTGTTCACAAAGGTAAATTTAAGGTTCGTTGGTGTAGGGCAAACATTAGCATTCCGTCTCTTATTAGTAAATTCAGTGCTGTAGGGAAGGGCTGCGTGCTGTCTTAGTACTGTGCTCATTATAAATAGCTGCCTGACTGTTAACACATCACAGTCCTGGTATAAAATATTAGTGGGAAAGATGAAAGGTCGAAATGTTGCCACCTTAAGTATTGCTCTTTGTGCTCTTTCTACTGTTAGTAACAAGGTTTTCCCCGCTCCACCCCATGTGGTAATGCAATAAGTTAGTATAGATTGACACAGGGCAAAATAAACTTGTCTAATTATATTATGATCTGCAATATGACGTAACTTTTTAAAGATAAATATTAACTTTCGCACTCTACCACATAAGGCTTTTATATGGGGTTTAAACGACAGGTTATCATCTAGTATAATACCTAAGTATTTTACTTGACTTGTACTTTTAATTACGGGACATAGGCATGGACTGTTGTTTAGGCTGTAGCAATGATGTGCGTATATTTTAGAGTTGTTAGTACTTGTCTGTTTGCGCATTGAAAATTTAATATAATTGGTCTTATCAGCATTTAATGTAAGTAGGTTGTGCTGTAGCCATTTGATAACTACATTAAAACCATTCTGCGCAAACTCGAAGACTTCCTTATCAGAGTCAGCTGAAAAAAGTAGGGCAGTGTCATCAGCGTATGATATAATAGTACCGTGGTCTAGTTTTAGGTTACACAGATCGTTGATATAGATTAAAAATAGGGTTGGACCTAATATACTTCCCTGGGGAACCCCGTAGGATGTATTTGCCAAATCATCGCTGAGGACACTGCCAATTCTTACGCATTGAGTGCGTTGTTCCAGGTAGCTGGTAAAGAGTTTCAGTTGAGTTTCTCTGATTCCTAGAAGTTCCAGCTTGCGCAAAAGAATAGGGATAGACACTGTGTCAAAAGCTTTCGCAAGGTCGAGGAAGATTCCTATGGTGTGTTTCCCTTTGTCAAGTTCCTGAACAAGATAATTGGTCAGATTATGAACAGCATCGGCAGTGGAGATTTTTGGTCTAAAACCAAATTGGGTCTCAGATAAAATTAATTTAGCCTCTAAAAAATTCACCAACCTATTGTTAATAATTTTTTCTAATATTTTAGATAAAGAAGATAGTAAAGAAATTGGTCTATAATTCGTGACTTGGTCTTTACTGCCAGACTTGTGCACAGGCACGACTATAGCTTTTTTCAAGCATGCAGGAAATACACCAAGAGATAGGCATTTGTTGAATATATGTGTCAGGGGAGGTATTAAGATGTGCCTTAATTGTTTTAATATACTAGTTGAGATATTATCCCATCCAACTGCACACTCGTCTTTTAAGCTCATGATTATTCTTTCTACCTCGGCTTCATCAGTATCTAGTAACACAAAGGATGTTAGAACATTGTGGTCCGAGAAAACTGTGTCAGATTGTGTTTGTAAGTGGCCTTGAGCTCGTTCCGCCAGACACTTACCTACATTTACAAAGAAAGAATTTGCAGAGTTAGCAGATTGTAAATGCGATGCGTTTGCTTGCAATAAGCAGGAAGGTGACTCATGCAATTTTGAAGAATAAGTTACGTTTTTAATATGTTTCCAGATTTGTTTACTATTTTTTCCCGCTTTTTCAAGTGCAGTTTTATCGTAGTTCGTTTTGACTTTACGCAGGAGATCATTACAAAAATTACGATAACGTTTATACGACATTTGCAAAATACTGTTATTCTGGTTTGACTTTGCTTTTAAATGCAATTTATCACGGTGTTTCATACATCGAATGAGACCTGGTGTGATCCAAGGTTTAACGTTATGGTATTTATTACTCAAACAAACATTATACGTATTCTTCAAAATTGCGCGCCGCACATTTTCTATTACATAAGACATGCATAACTGCGGATCATCGAAATTGTAAACATAAGCAAAATCTACGTTGCATAAATCTTTTTCGAGTTTATTTATGTTTATCGTTGACCTAATGCGATTACTGCTTTGTTTAGGTAATTTACAATTTAAAGAAAGTAGGACAGCTTTATGATCGGTAATAGACGAGTTAATGACAAGTGCAAGTGACGGACGATCCGATTTAAGCATGATGTGATCTAGGCAGGAACCACCTTGGTGCGTTGGGAGCGTGTGCGTGGGAAGCAAACCATGAAAGGAGCATAGATTTAAGTAGTTCTGGTTAGTTTCGTCACTATATTCAGGTATAATATTGATATTTATATCTCCAGCTACAATGATATTCTTAAAAGACGATAAGCACTGTAGCGTATCATTTAAAGAATCAGTAAAATTGCTGAGGTTTCTAAAAGATGGTGGCCTATACAAAGCAAGTATCGCAAGGTCAGTACCAATTTTAATTAGCAATCTGTTGCAGTCTTGCATATTAGGTTCCTCGACGGAAACATTAAGATGACTCTTTGCATAGACTATGACCCCATCATTTTGATTATAATTTATGTTAGTGTGAAACATGGTATATCCAGGCATTAGTGGCACATTGTATTGTTTAGTAAGCCAGCATTCTGTAAAAATAAAAATGTCGCAGTCTATATTCAGTCTTTGTTGAAAAATTGTAAAATTGTCATAATTTTTATAGATACTGCGAATGTTTTGTGTTAGCACAGTTAATGGATTGCTATATGATGAAAGATAATGTTTGCAGTCTTCAACTTCACAGAGAAATGAGTCTGATACAGAGAATTGATCCAAATCGTTAATTACATTACTAATCATTATTATTATTATTTTCCCTAAAAAAAATAAGTTAACAAGGACAAGAAAAAATAATAAAGCGGCGCTCTTAGGCGCCTCCATAATCTATAGAATTTATGTATCTTTTTTCGGCCATTGCCTTAGCTGGGCACTCAGCAGACCCCGTTATATGCTTACTTGGCTTTTTGAAGTGAAGGCAAGTAGCACACTTTGGTTCCTCCGCCTTTTTAGTGCATTCCTTAACTGTGTGACCGTGTAGTCCACAGTGGCTGCAGATGTGGGTCGTTTCACGGCAGGACTTGGCAGCGTGACCGTACTGCTGGCACTTAAAGCATCTGGTAACCAATGTGAAGTCCCTCACAGGACAAGAGGACCAGTTAACAAAAACTCTCTCCTTAGAAATTAAAGCCTTACGAATAACTGCAGGTACTTCTATTACAAAGTTGCAGGTCTCGGCGTCCTTCTTGCCGGACTTATGGCTCAGTTTGCTTAGAGACAGAAATTTATCGAGTGTTAGGTCTGGCAGTGATTCGGCTATATTTTGTTTAAACAAACAAGTAAACACATCTTTCTCCTGCATTGTTGAGGGCACTCCAATTATTACGACTCTGGGCTTTCGTTTTTGTGGCTCATCAAACAGTAGACCAGAATTCGTGAGCTGCACCGACTGTTTGAGCTTCTCTATGTCGCCCCTCGTTTCAGTGCTTATTATTACTCCTCCGTTTTTGGTTTTCCTAAGGCCTCTAACCTGTAGTTTCATCTCCTCAGGGCAAATAATTTTTTGTACTAGAGTTTTAGTTTCCTCGCTCGACTTGTGATTGTCTTGCGGATAGATGGTCACAGAGCTTATGTTAGTAGGCTTTATAAAGTCCTTACCTCTTTTCACCATATCTGCAAAAGAGGACGCGGAGTTTTCCGGGAGAGATTTGGTCTCGTAGATTTTATTTTTCAGATGTTGAAGCTGCTCTGATAAGTCCATTTTCTCTATGAGGGCTTGATTTTCGATGTTCAGTGTGATGGCTCTTGATTTTACAGATTGGTAAAGATTTACAACCTGCGAAGTTCCGTGACCCACTTTTCGGCATAGAGTGCTAATTTTTAATTTCTGCTCAGAGTTCAGTTTCCCTGTTTCGGCGATTGTGCAGATCTCATTTAAGCACTGATCGATTCCCGTCATCCAACTTTGTAGTTCCGATGTAGCTATCAGGTCTCCATGCACAACTGCGGGGCGAGATGAGGTCTGCGGGGCGGGCGGTGGCTGCGGCTCGGCCGAGGGTTGCGCGGCGGCAGAGGTCGAGGCGGGCGTCCGAGGCGGGCTGCGATCTATCCTGGTGCTCCGGCTGAACGGGCTGTTTGGACCCATTTTCTTTTTATATAATCCGTACACTTAATTCAATAATTTGTCCATTTTCACCAAAACACAACGACACAGTTTATTCGCTAACGGCAATCGAGGTCGCTTGTCAGCAATTATAATTAAGTATTTATATTTAATACATTGATTAAGGCACGTCTGCTCTAAACAACGTCCGAGATGAAATTTAAAGTGAAAAGTGATACAAAAACTATATGACCCAGTTTTGGATAGTGAAAATGTCTGATATTGTGCATAGACGTCGGATGTTTGAAGAAGTACGAGTACGTATTCAGTGTACCTACACCAAAACCTGGTAATCAAGGAACCTTAACATTTTAGGAAAACACTAAGGTTGCTTGATGACAAGTTAAAGTTATAAAAGTGATTTCTCTGCTTTGGTCCACAAAACATTGGTACCATAAGTAATTATAATTAAACATGTTTATTTTTTGTATTTTAATAATCTATGGGTTTCTTTGTTGTTGACCTGAAATGAATTATTTTATTATTATTATAAAACATCAAAATAAGCTTTGGCGTAGGTACTCCAATATCCAATATGGAGTTAGAATTCCGTACATTATGCCTGTTTTTTCGGTTGGATCTTTTGTTTACCAAAACAGAAAAATCACTTCTTTAACTTTAATTATAGCTCTCATGTTTCACCGAAAGGTTTTAACAATGAAAAATTTTAAACAAGGAAATGTGTTTCTTCCGATTGATTTTGGCTAGGTACTTGTCATCAAGCAACCTTAGTGTTTTCCTAAAATGTTAAGGTTCCTTGATTACCAGGTTTTGGTGTAGGTACACTGAATACGTACTCGTACTTCTTCAAACATCCGACGTCTATGCACAATATCAGACATTTTCACTATCCAAAACTGGGTCATATAGTTTTTGTATCACTTTTCACTTTAAATTCAATCAATGAAAAAACTGTACAAACTCAAAATAAACATGCAGAACAAAGAAAAATTTTCAATGATCACATTAATATTAAAAATATGAAAGTTCGGATGTTCAAATGGATGGATGATCTTTTTATCCTATACTAGCAGTCCGGCTTCGCACAGGATTTTAACAAAAATGTCTAAATTATAAATTTTAACACAAAGTTGGGTTACTTTAATTAAAGTTTTCATACGGATCCCTAACTTTTTTGAAAATAATCTATAGCTTAGTTCATTAGGGATAATAAAGGATTACAATGGTGAAAGAATTTTTCAAATCTATCCAATAGAGCCTATTGGATGGATTTAATAATTTATGATTAATCCAAACAAACAATCAAATCTTTCCTCTTTATAACTTAGTATTAGAAAACAGATCTCATAGGACAAAAATATCCTTTAAACCGTTCCATAGAAACAATACTATACGCCGCTGTCTAAAAACCACTAATCATAACAAACAATTAAATCTTTCCTCTTTATAATATTATCATAGAAAAGATCATAGGACTGAAATATCCTTTAAACGGTTCCATAGAAACAACACTTGCGACGCCGCGGGCTAAAAACCACTAGTCACTAGTCCCTTTAGACTTTCACACAGCGCGACTTAGCTCGAGGATCAACCCAGCGCTAACTAAGTTATAAATGTAACCCTTTACACTTTATAAATGTAACCCTTTACACTTTATAAATGTAACCCTTTACACTTTATCTTCACAACTACGCCAGAGGATCCACCCAGCGCTAACTAAGTCGTAAATGTAACAGGAGCTGTTTGTTATCGACTCGCTTATCGAGGGAGGCTGCTATCTCCTGATTTATGACTGCATCTGTTCTGTTACTCATGCGGCGACACTTTATTGAGTGATTTGTGATTCAAATTTAGGTTATTTTTAGTTTCGCAGCAGGAAACGTTTAGTGGTACTGCGGCTTTTGCATGATGATCCCAATATGTTACTGTTTTTTTTAACATTTAATTTGATACATGGTAGTTTTACGAAACATGGCATGTCACCCCGTAATACCTAATTATAACTATTCTTGAGAGGTAAATAAAATTGTGTTACTATTTTATTCTGTGAATGATAAACATAAATATATTCGAAATCTGGTACTTGATACTATTTGATTTGAGGGTATCGGCGAAATTTTAAAACTAGTGGTTCTAAATACATACTAAGGTAATATGGAATAAATTAGGTAAAACTTAATAAACTTACACTATAAAACTTTTTGAAACTATCATGGTTATTAACACTAAAGTCACACACAACCAACCGTGTTGTTCCGTGATCATGGCGCATGAAACTGTGCCGAAATATTGGAAAACTCAAAACTCTAATCATGGTAAATATCCCGTTATAAATGACTTTAAACTTACACTATTTTGTATGGTCCCAATATAGTAATATTATATTTTGTGATTGAAAGGCCATTATTAATTTTGCTACAGTAAACGCTCGTTTGTACAGTTAACTTTTTATTCTTTATAAGTATTTAATAGTATAAAGTTTAGGGTAACACTGGCTGGATTTGGGCTCCTTTGTCGTACTTTAGTCACATATTCGAAATCTGATACGTGACACTTCTGAGTTATGGCGAAACTACAAAAATAAGTTAATAATCAATAATAAGTTAATCTACACTAATATAATATTATAAAGAGGATAGATTTGATTGTTTGAATTGAATAGGCTCCGAAACTACTAAATTGTTTTGAAAAATTCTTTCACCATTAGAATCCCAAATTTTTCGTGATGAACATAGGCTATAGAATATTTTCAAAAAAGTTAGGGTTCCGCATGAAAATTTAATTTTTTGTTAAATAATCGTGCGAAGCCGGGGCGGACCGCTAGTATGTCATGAATGTAAATAAATTAAACTTACACTATTCTGCCTCGGCCACCGCGTGTCGACATGTTTGTTGTGAAGGTCCAGCGAGTCTTGTCGCGCGCCGCTGCTGTCCGTCGAATTAGAGCCGCTGATTGACACTCGAAAACTATCTGTTTGGAGGAAAAAGTATTGTTATAAAAGAAAATTCCTACTAAAAGATAAAAACAAAGAGCTGTCTGTCATTTCTGTATAAAGCGCACATGCTACGGCGCGTCATCACTTCGCTTGTGTCTTTCGTACTATACGAAGTCTGTACTGTACTATACGCAGTCGATCACTTCTCTTGGGTCTCTCGTTATTTGGTGATCTACCTTCTTGGTAGTTGGTTATTCATATGAAATTGGTAACCGGGACTTATATTGAAGTTGTTTGTAATTCCATCCTTATTAAATAAATCCACTGTGTTTGTCAGAGCGCTCTGTCTTCAGCTTGCGGCATTCAGCATCTGCCTGAAGTCTTTCGTAGGTCATCATCCCACCTGGTCGGAGGACGTCCTACACTACGTTTGCCGATTCGCGGTCTTTACTCACCTCCACTTTTAACACTAGACGTGAGATCCTCCTTATCGTGCGCCACCCTCGCTGGAGACTGAATACTGCTGGAGTGGATGTGGTTCGGGCTGGACACAGCTGGCTTAACTTCTGCAACAAATTACTCTATTAACGAGTTGGAAATAAAAGAAACTAGCTCGACGAGACTAGACGAGGACTGATGTGGCGCGGTGGGCGAAGGTCCGCCTGCGACGCAGGCGATTGCGGGTTTGATCCTGATTCGTGACAAATGTCATTTTCTATGTAAGTATGATAAAAATATATCTATCTATACTAATATTATAAAGAGCAACGATTTGATTGTTTGAATTGAATAGGCTCTAAAAGTAATGGACCGATTGGAAAAATTCTTTTACCATTAGAATTCTAAATTTTCCCTGATGAACATAGGCTATATTATAATATTTTCAAAAAGTTACGCGTATGCGGAACCCCGCAATTTATTTGTTAAATACCCGTTCGAAGCCGAGGCAGACTGCTAGTGTATTAAAAATAGCTATGTATTAAATCATCAATGTACTCACCAGGGAAATGGAACTGCTGTTTGTGTTTGTGCGGCGGCGGGGGCGCCAGCGCGGGAGACGACGGCGTCGAGCTGTTGCACGATGACGTGTTTGAGGAGGAATCTGGACCACCCTGTGTATAAATAAACCGATACAAATAAGAATGACATCATATTGAAACTTATAATTAGCATTAGCAGCGATCATGCATACCTCATGTATGTTAGCATAAGCAAACACCAGTATTTCATAAGCCTAGCTGTAAATTTCTTAAAATTTCATTGCTGTAAATCTTAAAAAGTGTAAACTAAATAAATAAATAAATCTCATGCCGTCCCATTCAGATCGAATTCGAAGTGAGACGTAAAAAGAACGCAGGAAGAAAGTGTAACTAACAAATTTCAATTGACGAACCAATAGCGCACCAGCAGGCAAGCGGCGCGTGACCCGCTCGCCCCGCGCCCCACCGCCTAACACCAAATAGACGTATAAATCGCCTACTGCGCAGGTTCACCGCCAGCGTTCTTTTTACATGACGCGAACTATAACTGTATATTGCCGTGTGGTGCCGGCATAGGTGGAGGCCTATGTCCAGCAATGGACTATATCAACATCAACATCACCAGCCTATAATAGTCCACTGCTGGACATAGGCCTCCCCTAATGAGCGCCATAGATGGCATCATTATTTGGGGGTTATTGCCCATAATCCCCACGCTGGGCATGCGGGTTGGGATCGCAGTTCGGTGTAGTTGTTCTGCAGAAGGCGCTGCTGCCCGCCCCCCGGTGTGTTTCCCTTAGTCGCCTCTTACGACACCCACGGGAAGAGTTGGGGTGGTGAAATTCTATGCCGGCACCACACGGCATAATAAATGGACTATATAGGCTGATGTTGTTGTTCTTGTTGAACCTACAAGGTGACTGACCGTGTGGTGCGCTTGCGGCGGCGCGTGTCGCCTCCGCGGGCGGTGCGTCAGCGAGGACAGGAACCCGCCGCGACCCGCCACCGGCGACACGCATCCGTAGTAACCTGCAACACCAAACAATAGCATTGTTATATATATACTAATACTAGCTGTCCGCCCCGGCTTCGCACGGGTATTAATCAAAAAATTCAGATATTATACACACGAACACGATGGGTTTCACAGTTTTCATACGGATCCCTTACTTTTTTTAACAGCATTGGGCTTTTTGACATTGACTCGACACTCCATAACTGACACTGGCCGTAGAGAAAAAGCAAGCAGCGTGCGCTATATATTCAACCTCTTTTTCTATTATGACGCGCTATAATAGAAAAAGAGGTTGAATACATAGCACACGGTTTAATTATTGAATTTTTCATGCGGATCCCAAATTTTTTTGAAAATATTATTTATAGCCTATGTTCATCAGGAAAAATTTAGGATTCTAAGAGTGAAAGAATTTTTCAAATCGGTCCAGTAGTTTCGGAGACTATTCAATTCAAACAAACAAAGAAACATACAAACAATCAAATCTTTCCTCTTTATAATATTAGTATAGATTGTACAGAGGAAAGATTTGATTGTTAATTTGAATTTAATAAGCTCTGATTGAAAAATACTTTCACCATTAGAATCATAATTCCTGTTGAATATAGGCTATAGAATACTTTTCAAAAAATGTAGGGAACCGCATGAAACAATCAAAAATCATTGTCTTATTCCAAAATTGCCAAACTAACTAAGCAGTTTCCAAATATACAGAGAATAGCTATACGTAAATCTTATAGCAATATAAAATATTAATTGTAGGTATATACTTAATCAATTTTTTCCGCTGCATTGTCGTTTTAGTTCGTGTTCATATTGTTGTTAGTTATATTCTTCTTAAACGTGAAAATATATAATTCACTTTCTGTTATGTGTAACTTTAATAATATTAAAGATATCTTAGCTGTGGATTTACCAATTAAATAAACTAATGATATAATAATGTGCTTACTGTTGTTCTTACCATCTTTGTGGTACTTTTCTCGAAAGGCCACCACAAACTCTGGAGGCAGCCCGCAGGAAGGGGGAACTTTACTTTCACAATCCCTGTAAACAACAACCTCATATTTACTACATAGAAAACACTGATGGAATCCGGAACCTTCTTTGTATGACTCAGGCTTGAATCATAACGACAGAATGACACAATGAAATTGCACTGGAACCTTTCTGACATTTTCTGTGTCAGATAGATAGAAAATACTTTATTATACCACACAAAGAAGGAGAATGTGATGAAGAAAGAATGTGTTTTGAATGATTTATGATATGATATAAGCTATTGAAATAACAGCTCCGTGGGAGTGTGTGTAATAAGTCGATTTCTTAGCTTCCTATTGACAAGTCTATTTTCTAGCTACGTATTGAGAAGTCTACTTCCTAGCTTCCTATTAACGAGTGTATTTCCTAGCTTCCTATTTACAAGTTAATTCAGTAGTTTTCTATTGACAAGTCTATTTCCTAGCTTCCTATTTACAAGTTAATTCAGTAGTTTTCTATTGACAAGTCTATTTCCTATCTAGCTATTGACAAGTCTATTTCCTAGTGACCTATTGACAAGTATATTTACTTACCTGTGACACTTGAACTTGCACTCTTTGCACTTGAGCGAGGGTCCGAAGAGCATCTGCTTGTCGCAGTAATCGCAGGTCGCGATCATGTTGAAGGTCTTCGTGAAGCGATGCGCGATGTCGTGCGCCATGCAGCGCGAGACGGTGGGCGTGCGGGGGGAGCGGGGAGCGCCGCCCACTGCGTAGCTGGCCTGCGGGGGGAAGTTATTGTACTATGGACTTTACGTATATATACATAAGGGGTTTTTTATTAATACCGTTATTTTTTATCGTTTTTATTTTAGCCACCTCGCTCTAGGTGATGGTTGGTTATCTATACTAATATTATAAAGAGGAAAGATTTGATTGTTTGTTTGTTTGTATGTTTGTTTGTTTGTATGTTTGTTTGTTTGTTTGAATTGAATAGGCTCCGAAACTACTGGACCAATTTGAAAAATTCTTCCACCATAAGAATCCTAAAATTTCCGCGATGAACATAGGCTATAAAATATTTTCAAAAAAGTAAGAGATCCGTATAAAAACTTCAATAATAAAACCATAGCGCTATACATCAACTTCTTTTTTTTTTTCTTTTTTTTCGCTGCTCGCTTTTGCTGTGACTCAACTTCAACTTCTTTTTTTATGGCACCGCTTTTGCTACGACGACTCCGCCAGTGTCAGTTATGGATTGTCATAGACATCACAATTTGTTACTGGGGTGCGAGAGGAAACTCAATGTCAAAAAATATAAAAACTTCAAGATTGGAACCATGCGATGTAAGCGATATAGCGGTGCGAGAGAAAAGTCTTTATATATACTATACTTTATAATTATAAGTAAAGGAGGTAAAGGTACAATTTTAAAAAGGAAAGATTTTATTGTTTGTTTGTGGTTTGAATTGAATAGGTTCTGAAACTACTAGACCTTTTTGGGAAAAAATTCATCATTAGAATGATAATCATAGGCTATAGAATATTTTTAAAGTTAGTAAACTTCAATAATAAAGTAAGTACCCTATCTAACGTGTGTGTGTGTAAGAACTTAAAATTCTTTAAAATACCCGTGCGAAGCCGGGGCGGGCTGCTAGTGTTTAATATATTGATGTAGCGATTCGGCCAATACATTCAACCAAAAACTGACAAAAAACTGCAACTTGAGTTATCGGAAATTAGGCTCTGCCTCAGGTTTCAGCTCATTCAAGATTGATAATTTACACTCAATTTCGTCGGATTAATCACTTCTTGAAGGTATTTTCATGCTGCATCTTTACATGTATAATAATTCAAAATTTAATTTTAACTCATGAACTGGATAATTTAAATCATATGAGTTGCAAAATAAATACTTTATCCTATTGAATGACTTTAAGTTATCTTTTCCTATTTTCCTCAACCATGTATGTGTATGTATGCTACACACACTTACACTTATTTGTGTGCACATGCACACAAGGAGAATTACCTAAAGGAAGCTCTAGTAAATTCCCTACAGAACTCGATTTGGAGGAGTCTATTCTTACGCTGCTTACGCATAAACTTATTCTTATTATTGTGCTACTCACGTTATTATTCTGAAAGTTCTGTAGCGGTCGATGGAGTGGCGTGCTGTCGGGTTCCGGGTCGCGCGGGGAGGCGGGAGGGGTGGATTCCGCGTTCACGTGCGAGGTCGACGATTGACTGTTGTCGCTGGAAAATAAGTTTTAATTAGATAACGCTAAATATAATTATCATCAGAGTATCATCTGTCGTAGCTCCACTGACGCCAAAGCGAAACGTTGCGTCACAGAGTGATTTCGCATATCACCACATCAGATCGCTTTGAATCGTCTTCGTGGGACGTCCCATTTACAGTTAGGGTGCCTGTCTACAAAGGAATTGATCAATCAGAAAGCAGCGAGATGACGAATGTGCGTAACCAACCGAGCGTGACACTTCAGCGTCACGCTCGAGACGGTTACGCTGAATCGTGATTACTCGGCTCCAGTTGCTCGTTGGCATCAGTCATGTTTTTTTTTATACCACCAAGGTGGCAAACGCCGGCCCGCCTGATGGGAAGCGGTTACCGCTATGGACGCCTGCAACATCAGGGATATTACACGCGCGTTGCCGACCCTTTAAGTGTCTTAGAAGACCCCTTTTGAAAAAATCCATGTACATTATAGTCATGATGAGGGAATACATCGGCAGGAGATCATTCCACATCCTGACTGTGATTTCATAAGGCAGCATCGTATAAGATCAGGGCCTTTATTCACTATTGCCAATCCCAACGCGTTTTACAGATATGACACGACAGCGGCGTGGAATCGAACAAAATCGTATTTAGAACATATTGTGACGTCACACGGTTTGGGCTAGGAATCTCCTATTGCATAGAGTATAAGGTACCCAAATGTGTTTACCTGAGGTCCTTATCATCCGGTCTGACGGACAGCTGCGACTCGTGAGATCGGGACTTAGTGAGCGGCGCGCCGGGCGTAGGCAACCTGCTCGCACTCGAACTGGAGTTGTTCTTCCGCTTGCCTACGGGCGTTGTGGGGGACTTGCCGCCCGTCGATGTGTTTGATGCTGTAATTAACATTACATAAGGTTTATTTCACCAACTCTTCCACTCCCTCTTCCACTCTTCA
>OZ007533.1:813897-947059 GCA_963931895.1 Eupithecia pulchellata | reverse complement strand
CTTTAAACTAATTAACTGAAAATTGAAGCAATAATTGTGGAAATAAGTTCAAAGTCTACAAATGAATGGGCCGTCGTCGTAAGATAAGTGTTGTAACTAGAAACAATACTTTAATTACACATCCTAGAACAATACAACATCCTAAGTGTCAAAATTAAAACACTAGTAAGGTACATACGTGCCGTCTCATTTTATCAGGTTACTTTATGACTACCTGCCTACAGTGGAAACCCTTTGCCAGAAAGAAGCCAGTCGTTCCGTTATACGAAGAAACTCGGTTTTGTTAGCGCTTCCGATACCGGCCGTATAATTTCATACAAATAATATAGGTACGGCTTTGAAATGTCTGCCGTAAGCCGTATTTTTGACGATTTACCCGGGCGAAAACCGTATAATACGGCAATTGCCGTAGCTGGAACAACACTGCTGCGCGTGCATGCAGCCCGTCCCAGGCCGGCGATCACACGCACGCCGTCGTGTCAGTCAGTGCCAGCATGGCGGGCAGCGAGGATCTCGGTGTTGTTGCTGCCATATCCTTTGGCTTAACTTATTTTTATTGGAAAAAAAAACAAAATGATGAACGACGGAGAAAAAGACTGAAAAGAAGAAGGTGGTGGATGATAAAAGTTCACAGAAATCGTACCAAGTAAGTACCTATGTTTTTTCCGATCTTGATTCAGTGGTTTAGAATGCTTACAAAATTACCCATTTATAATAATAAACTAGCAGCCCGCCCCGGCTTCGCACGGGTATTTTACAGAATTTTACACACACACGTTAGATTAGGTACTTTATTATTGAAGTTTTCATAGGGATCACTAACTTTAAAAATATTCTATAGCTGATTATCATTCTAATGATGATTTTTTTTACCAGAAAAGAACAATAAAATCTTTCCTTTTTAAAATTGTACCTCGTATACATAACTAGATCAAGACAAACAGGGAACACTTTATTTTTTGACATTGAGTTTCCTCTCGCACCCCCTCCTCTCGCACCCCAGTAACGAATTGTGATGTCTATGACAATCCATAACTGACACTGGCTGAGTCGTCGTAGCAAAAGCGGTGCCATAAAAAAAGAAGTTGAAGTTGAGTCACAGCAAAAGTAAGCATCGCAAAAAAGAAAAAAAAAGAAGTTGATATATAGCGCTATGTTTTTATTATTGAAGTTTTTTATACGGATGTCTGACTTTTTTGAAAATATTTTATAGCATATGTTCATCACGGGAATTTTAGGATTCTTATGGTGAAAGAATTTTTCAAATTGGTCCAGTAGTTTCGGAGCCTATTCAATTCAAACAAACATTACAACAAACAATCAAATATTTCCTCTTCATAATATTAGTATAGATAGATTATGTAATATATATTTTCGTTTACAGGAAGTTCATAGAACAAAAATTTGATGAGCTCTTGCATGAACCGTCTGGAGAGTTCGATAATTTCTGTCGAATGACCTTTACTGATTTTGAAATTTTGCTGAGTAAAATTTCACCGATAATTTCTAAGCAAGACACAGATTTTAGAGAAGCTATTCCAGCAAAATTTCGTCTTATGATGACGCTAAGATTTTTAGCATCTGGTGATAGCTACGGAAGTCTACACTATCTGTTTAAAGTCTCCAAAGCATCTATATCGGGAATCATACGGGAAGTCTCTAGAGCTCTTAATGAAGTTCTAAAAGATGAAGTAAAGGTAGTTATATTTTTAAGGTTTTTTATTGACAAAATAAACATAAATCACCACAAATTACTTAACGAAAATAAAGATATCAAAGACAAAAATCAGACACTGTCAGTGTCTGATTTTTGTCTTTGATATCTTTATTTTACAAAATTTTTGGCAAACAATGACAATTAATTATTATATCTTTAATCATTCGTATTTGCGGATTGTGTGTGTGCAGGTTGGATTGAGTACGTGTTTGCAGATTGAACATATGGAGATTGGACTGAATACATGTCGGATGAAGGTTGGATTAAGTGTGTGTTTGCAGACTGAAAAGATGGGGGTTGGATTGAGTGTGCGTTTGCAGATTGAAAGGATGGGGTTTGCATTGAGAGGTCATTTGCACATTGAATAGATGTGGGTTGATCTGAGAGTTCAACAGGTTGATTTGATGCATAAATGTTTGAAATTGGTTCGGAATATGAGCTTAAAGTACTTGAAGGTCGGTTTCGCATACGAATATTCAACCCTGGCTGTGATCTGCATGAAGTCGATACTGACGGTGGTATAGAATATGGGTTTGAATAAAGTGGAGATAGTGTTTCACGTCTAGGTAGCCTGCACTGAATTCTATTAATAAATATGCCATCTATTTCATACATTATTAAACTTCGTTCGTCTTTGGACAGTTCTCTCAGTTTTTTAGCCAAAAGCTTGGCGTAGAGATCGCAGTCATCATCTTCTTTAATTGCACTATGTGATTGACGTTGTCCTAAAACATTAGTCAATTGACCGAATGCTGTTGCCATTTGCTGCTCGGCTGTATTAGGTACTGAGCGACGACGGTTAGTTTTTTCTTGAGAAGGCTGCATCTGTGAGGTTGGAGTCCTTGGCGATTGTAACGTTTTCATCACTTCGCTATCAGTTCTTTCGTTGTCGATAGCTTCATGTATTTCGTCGATAGCTTCATGTGATTCTGATGACGTTGATGGTGTCTGTTAAAAAGGTATTTTAATTAATTTAATGCTAATCTATGCTATTATTATTTCAGATGCCCACAACAGCGGACGGTTGGTTAGATATCGAAAAAGGATTTAGAAGAAAATTTCCACACTGTATCGGATCAATAGACGGCAAGCATATCGTAATGGAAAACCCTTATCACAGTGGAACCGAGTTTTATAACTATAAGAAGACGTTTAGCATTGTTCTAATGGCACTAGTGGATAGCGATTATAAATTTA
Source organism: Eupithecia pulchellata (assembly GCA_963931895.1). Classification (NCBI taxonomy): domain Eukaryota; kingdom Metazoa; phylum Arthropoda; class Insecta; order Lepidoptera; family Geometridae; genus Eupithecia; species Eupithecia pulchellata. Next base: position 944,145 of record OZ007533.1, on the reverse strand, counting down.
TATTTGCCGACATAGGAAGCCAAGGAAGAATAAGTGATGGTGGTGTATTCAACAATTCATTGTTATGGAAAAAAATATATAGAAACGAATTAGATCTACCTACACCATGTCCTCTCCCCGGATCAAATATTGATGTGCCATATGTCTTCATAGGCGATGGTGCTTTTGCACTCAGTACACATGTAATGAAACCATACCCTGGCAATCATGATTCGGAATCACAAAAAAGGATATTTAATAAATGTCTGTCCAGATCCCGAGTTGTGGTGGAAAACACATTCGGAATCTTAAGTGCAGCATTTAGAATATTCCGACGACCAATTAATCTGGATCCAGATATTGTATCACAATTGACAATGACATGTGTACTGCTACACAACTTTCTCAGAAACAGTAAAAATTCTCCAGCAAGATATACTCCTCCAGGAACGTTTGATGAATACGATGGTAACGGCAATCTGATAAGGCCTGGATCGTGGCGAACAAACGCAGATGGATATAACGCTTTAAGAGATTTGCCAATGATAGCACGAAGATCACCTCTGAACGCTAGAGAAATCAGGGACGAATTTTCTTCATATTTTTATAGGGCTAGAAGTATCCACTAACAGTGTACCTACCTACCAACATTTATGTTAAAATTATATTAATGTATAAGTTCTTTGTTTTTAGGCATGTAAGTATAGCATAGCACTTGTAAGCTCTTTGTAATATCTTTAAAGAAAAACCGAAATATAGAATGACACAGGCGGGACTCGAACCCATGACCTCCGGCGCACCGTGCCGCCAGGAAAAAAACTAATTATTTGTATCAAAACTAAACTAATATGTACCTACCTACTAAGTTACTAATACTAATAAATACCTAGTACCTTTATATAAATATTTGATTAAAACATACGAATATTATTTATTTACCTCTTCTGTGTTGAGTGTAGGCCTACTGGTATAAACAGGCAGCAGAAAGGACTCCATTATCTGGTATGCAAACCAAACGGGTTCATATATCTCTTCTCGCCCTAAAAAATATGATTATAAATAAATAAATAAATAATGCTGGACAATCCACACAGCATCATCTAGCCCCAAGCTAAGCAGAGCTTGTGTTATGGGTACTAGATGTTTTTTTTCCAAATAGGTCTAGTAGTTTCGGAACCTATTCAATTCAAACCACAAACAAACGAAATCTTTCCTTTTTAAAATTGTACCTTTACCTCCTTTACTTTATTTAGAGAAAAACAGGGAACACTTTATTTTTTGACATTGAGTTTCCTCTCGCACCCTCGCACCCCAGTAACGAATTGTGATGTCTATGATAATCTGACTGACTGACACTGGATGAGTCGTCGTAGCAAAAGCGGTGCCATAAAAAAAGAAGTTGAAGTTGAGTCACAACAAAAGCGAGCAGCGCAAAAAAAGAAAAAAAAAGAAGTTGATGTCGAATAAAACCATAGGTTTTATTATTAAAGTTTTTATACGAATCTCTAACTTTTTTGAAAATATTTTATAGCCTATGTTCATCACGGAAATTTTAGGATTCATATGGTGGAAGAATTTTTCAACAGTGGTTTCGGAGCCTATTCAATTCAAACAAACAAACATACAAACAATCAAAGCTTTCCTCTTTATAATATTAGTATAGATACCACAATAACCACATACGGGAATCGAACCTGGGACCTAAAGTACTACGTAAGTAAGTAAGTACTGTACGTAAAGTAAACATAAGTACCTGCACCAGATCGCATAGAATCTTGTTTTTTCTTCAGATGGCGCCTAAATGTTCCCATTAGGGTATCCTTTTTAGTTTTCAAATCCTTAATTGATAAATTTAGTATTCTACCAATTTTCGTCCAAGCATCGTGAATTTTTTTCTTGTCCTTATGGAATTTATGGTCGGGGTTCCATAATATTTCTTCTTCCTGGTAATATTCCAGGAACGTCAAAATTGTCTCGTTTGACCATTCGACCATGTTGTAACGACTTTTTTTGAAGATCCACTCGTCACGAAAGCGCGTGAGAGACTGACTCAGTGTTGCAAAACCAAGATTGTAGAATTAAAAAAAATAAATTTGAAATTTTTTGGAATGTTGATTATAAAAATTACCATCACCAACGAACCTTTTTGTATGCAAAAGTCCTACTAATGCTTCGGTTGACAGGCGGTTGCGGTTTTTATTAAATTTACTGCCAAAAAATTCTTTCCATGTTTGATGATGGGGTAGAGAAAAAATGTGATATACAAACGAAGTTACCATTCCGAACAAAGGTGTCCCGTCACCACCTTTTTATATGTGCCACATCCGCCCAGAAAATCACAGGATCATCTTGAAACTCATTAATTTCTTTAAAAAAAAGCTTTTGCAAATAGAATCTATATCTTTTTATATACTATTTTTATTACAGAGTAACACAGACCAGCCGGGGAATCCCCATTGTCAGTCACACAATTCGTTCAAAAGTGCATATTGTAAAAAAAGAGCCGTGTTACTATTACCACAAATCATATTTAATTGTAAACTTCAAATTAATCAAAAAATCGGTAGACATTCGTCCCAAATCGTTATTTCGGTAAACGAGTGTCAATATCGGTAAATCTACCGAAAAATCGGTAGGTTTTGCAACGCTGGACTGACTGCCCGCGCCGCGCGCCGCGCGCCGCCGCGCGCGTGTGAACAGTGACCGGGCGCCCGCACATTCATCCTTTGAACTTTGCCAAAAAACCGACACTCGCACGGTTCGCGGCATTCACGTTCACGGGCGCGTTTACGGGCTCGGGCGTACTGTTCACACGCGCGTGAACGTGAACGTGCACGTTGAATGTCGAGTTGAACGCGCGCATGTGAACATAGCATTACATTTATAATCTAGTAAATTCACGAATAAGTATACTCTCGATAACATATTTCAAATGCAAAAAATCTGTAACTGAATGGCTGATGACGAAAACTTATGAAGAAGTTGAGAATATTGTGCAAAGGATGAGGCTATAACTCTAGTAAAACTCACGTTTTCCGTGAACTCGTGGCTGTCCTAATCTGGTACCCAGGCTCTTATGAGCAGGGTGTTATTAGAGGATGACAGCCATAGGTAATTAGGTACACATTTAGCATAAAAATATTTTCTATACATTGTTTGTTTTATTTAGAACTGCTGTTGATCTTTTGTAACAACTAATTCTTAGTATTAACTTATCTTTGCTGTTATATTATTATTTTAAGTTTTAATTTAGTATATTTTGTTAGTAAAAACTTAAATATGTTAATGTATTAAAGGAAAGAGCGGGGTCTCCTAACACAAGCAAATTTTGCTTAAAGGGTGACTCCAGAACCTGTATTTATATCTTTTAAGTTAAAGCAATAAACATTTATTTTATTTTTTTATTTTATTTTATTTTAGGGATCAGGAGAAAAATCATTTTGCAGAACCTTTTGCCATTTAGGACCGACCGTCCGTTCCGTACCCTTATAAAAACGAGTTAGTTCCGATAGAACGTCGCGTGTAAAGATAGATTGCAATGCCTATGGCAGTATTTTATAGCGTCGTAAGATCCTTTCGGCCCCTCTAGTCAAATAGAGGGTCGAGGAGTTCCATCTAATGAGACGCCGGAGAAAACGTTTAGTCGCTACTGCGGAGTTTTCTTTGAAAGTACCTACGGAAAGCTTACAGATATTTCTATACGAATTTTCAGGAATAATATCGAATAATTTCGTCGTTTATAGGAACTGCACTAGCAGTTTTTTTCTGTATTACATAAAGTCAACTAAGAAAAGTGATAAACAGTGAAAGTTAAATCTTTCAACCATTCCGGGATTGTGAAAAACATTATTCAGTAGAAGCTTTTATCGTTTACGGTACTACCCTATATTTTACCCTTGCATTATTAGCTGAAAAAAGTAAAAATCCAATTTATTTTTATGGGCCTATTTCTCTAACTATAAATTTACGAAGAATTTACTCGCTTTCCAATACCGTCGAGTCCGTCCGCTATCATATCAGCATTTCACTATCTAAAATATACATAGCTAACTTCTGCTACAATACAATTTCCCAAAGACCTCAACATAAAAATCAAATTTCGCAACTGAAAGGCTCCCGCAAAAACCACTATCATTTCATTAAACCCAACGAAGTGAATTTCCCTTCCAAACATTTCTGGCTAGACTAGCTGAACTGATCAGATTACGTAAGGAGCCACCGAGTTGATACAGTCTAGACGTCAGGGCTGGTCTTATCTGACAGCAGGTTGTGTTCAGTTATCCGAAGGCTTTCGTTCCATACATTTTTAAACACTCAAATCTTTCGGATAGTCGAATTCGCCTGTCCATAGACAATCTAATCCGACAATCAGGCCAAAAAACGAAAAATCGGATGTATCGCCGGCCTCAGAGGGGGATAATCTTGCGGGCTATGGTCATGTAGACCCAAGCTCAAGTTAAGCCATAGCTTATGTTGTATGCTAGATTTTTTTGTTGTACATTATAATACACCCAGAACACCCGGAGCAAATATCTGCATCATACAAACATTTATCCTGATGCGGGAATCGTACCTTCGTGCGTTGCAGGCGGATCGCCGGCATCGCCACTGAGGTCGTCAAGAAACGTCGGGGATTTTGATTACAAAACCTGGTAACACTATACTGCTATCGCAAAATTGGCTTACCGCGTGTCAACCCTACCGGTTCTTATTGAGTTAGTCAACCCTACTGAGCGAGTTCCTATTACGTTACTGATACCTTGTCTCTTGAGATACCTACAGCGTTCCGTATTTGATAAAACTTTTAAGCCTAGGCTCATATGAAAAATCTGTCGTTTTAGCCAAGCCAAAATATGGAGTTAAGTTTGATGAATTCTTCTACACTCTGTCTTCGTCATAATTGGAAGCCAGATATGACTTTATTCTCATATCCCAACACTTTATCTTCGAAGTCCTAACCCAACGCGGCGTTCTTCCACCTTGTCCTATTTCAGGAGTTGCTGAAAACCACAGTATGGCAAAGGCCATTTTCACTCCTCCCTATTTTAGACTTATATTTTCTTTCGTGCATCAAGTTTGCCGTGCCGTACAAGCTTGAAATACTGCGACTTCTGTTTATTTCTTGAATGCATTCGATACGATGTGTATCTAGTTCCTTTTCTACGTAGATAATAGTAGATAAGTAATACCCTCTATAAAAATACAAATTATAGAAATGTCTACAAACTGACAAGGTAGCACAGTTCTTCCCCAGAAGTTAACTGTTCTACCTTGTCAGTTTGTAGACATTCTGTGTCTGTATCTATAATAACTATCCTTATCTTTGGCACGTAAACTGTTTTGAATCGAACTGTTGCTGCTAACTTTGTATAGAACTTTGAATATAGCTAGGATTGGCTAGGCATTGAAAGTTAGAATGGACTACAATATAGTAAAACGTTTTGCCGAGTTTAGCATGCAAGTTTGTTTTTTGCTACTTTGAAAAAGGAGGAGGTTTTATGATCTGTATGCATGTTGTTTGTGTGTTCTTGTGCACCGATTTTAATTATTCTTTTGGTATTGTTTAGAAAATAATCCCGGGGAGGTCTCATATAATTTCTTGATGACTGGTCCCGTTAAATATTATACAATGAAAATAATAAAGATATTCGAAGTTTTCAGTTTTTGTAAAATCTAGTATATCTAGTATAACCTATTATCATGAAACTTAAACTCCTAAATGTAAATGACTCTCTTTTATTCGGCAGAAATTTTAGGTAAACAATATAATATAAACCACAACAAAGCTACCAAACTAAGACGCAATTTGTTTTTATTTCCCCAAATAACTGCCTAATTTAACGACATTTTTAATGTCAGTCCAGGGACGAAGGGTCGCTGAATTAATTATTACGATAATCGCTTGCCCAATAAATCAACTACTTTATTGTGGTCTCGATTCAATCAAGTTGGTCCTTTTGGTCATAGAAGAAGTAGGGCAGCTAATTGTCTGAAATAAATTATGGGTGATTGTCCGCGTGAGTTAAGCTAAGTAGATCTACTTATAACATCGTTTAGCTATGATAATCGGCTTATCACATGTATCGCCGTTATACGGAAGACAATTTCTGGACATTTTTCCAAAGAAGGTAGAGAATCTCTGAACTTTTTTCCAAGATTTGCTTGATCTCAAAAGCAAGCAAAGATCGAGCGAGCCACTTGATTGAGTTAGATATGCTACGCTGTGGTGTAAAGAACCCTAATATTTCGATAACACTTGAAATGCTTTTTTCACTGATTACGATTACCCATTTAAGTCTTCGCTAAAAATATTAATTATAAAATTGTTCTAAACAAAAATATTTGAGAATACAATCATTTATTCAAAACTAGTGGCCGCCGCCGCCCCGGCTTCGCACGGGTCGAAATCCGTTGCGTAGTGTTCAAAATCTAAGCATACATAGGGACAGACAGACAGCGGGAAGCGACTTCGTTTCATACTATGTAGTGATGAATCCAATTACAAGAATTAGATAAGTGCGATAAATGGTACTCCTAGTTTCGAGTACCCGAAGATCTCAATCTGCTTGAGGACCACATAATAAACCAAATTATCATCGTTGCATCGCCTGTCCGTCTGTCCACCTAAGCATTATTTTATGGGGCATGGGTATTAACATCTTATCCCTGAAAATAAGTGAAATGATTTTTTTAAACGATAATAAAGGACAACATTTCTCAGCAGCAGCCCCATGTTAAATCCAACGATCCATTCATCATCCATTCATCCATTCACGGTTGTCTGACAGAATTCGCTCTTGACCGCCACTTAGACCCCTCTTGTTATTTTTATTTAGTTCTTTAATACTAAATAATTTTCTATCTATCTACTTAAGCAAAACTGCTGGATATGAATAACTACACAACCTCAATCGTTGACTCCTCAGCTGAAAATGCCTCCCCAAGGCATTAAAGTGGACAAAAACAAATAAAAAAATTACCTATGCTGATACGAAAAGCTAAAGACAGGGCGCTATGGCGTCATTAGGGAAGGCCCATGTCCAGGTGTGTGATGAATAATCTATTCACAATACAAAGTCAAAATCTTGCTTGATAGTCTGTTGTTACGAGTATAACTATTGTATACAAAAGATTAACAACCCCAATTTCTTTTTCATAGTTTTCTTGTGTAATTCATGATTCGAAATGGGTAACTTCGATAAAATTTATACTAAAAATAGTACATGCTCTATCGATACCGGAGTTTCACTCTAGTGCAAAACATGTTAAAAACTTGGTTTTCGTGAAAATACTGAGATTATACAAAATTTAGGTTTATTAAACACCGTGTGAGGGTCGAATTCGCCACAATCACCACGCTATAACAGAGTAGTGATCGCAGTAGAGTTGTTAAAAATACACAAAAGGAAGCTGTTTTACTTCCTGGTCTTACGACGTCCACGGGGGAGTTGATGGGCCATTCTCTCGCCGCGGTTGCACCTGCAATGTTAAATATTAAATTGGACGTTTTTACTGCAGCTTTTAAAAGATATGAACGTCATTTTGTGTCTAGAGGTATTAAGGCTCTGGTGACCGATAAATTTCCCATACAAGCGTAGTACCAAAATTATTTGTAAATTGAGAATTTTTATCATGGTTTGCTATTATTTGTATTGGAATGGTATTTATTTCGGTTCCTGCCACAAGCTTTTTTGAAAATGGTTATCTACATAAATACTAAATAAACATGTCTTCTTTGATGTAACAATGCGATTAGGTTTAATTTAATTTTAGAGAAGTATTTTGAAGAAAATATGTGTTAGGAACCTAGATAAATATTATTTTAATAGAAATAATAGAAGATCATGGTGAAAATATGCTAAAATTACAAATTATTTTAGTATACGTTTGTGTGGGAAAATACAACCGTCTCCTGAGCCTTAACTTAGCAAAGCGTATAAAACTAAGAGCTTCATGAATTCGCAATGCAACTTCATAGGATAGGTTCCTGCAGAAAGTAATAATTCATTTTGAACTTAATTTTTTGACTAGCACGATTTATTTTCAGTTTTCGTTTAATGTTTTTGCTGCAGAGCTTCTAGTGTTAGGTATATTTTGTATTTGAACAGAATAAAAGCGAGCCTAAAATTTTAACATGGATTATTTATCTTATATTATAACATTTACTTATGCTTAACCTTAAACGTATGGTTTTTTACCTGGCTGGGGGCAGTGATTTCACAGACTCAGAAAAACTATAAAACCTCTTTGTTTTCGTCGGCTAAACATCAGTAAATAAATGAAGGCATTCTAAGTGATGGTCTGTTTTTCGACATTAAAAATAAAGAAATATTTCGAAAAGTATAAAACCTTACAAAAATTCAAATACTGGTTTTGGATTCATTTGATAGGTAGAACCATGTGTGACTACGAAGGCCTAGATCCTTCGATCTTTTAAAATTTCGACATCAATATTTGTACTGAAAATATTAAAATTTTCTTTGAATCTCTGTACAGGCTTACGAAATGTATTATTATTTCGAATTCCAAGTCAATAGATGCAGTTGCTAAAATATTAAAAAAAGAGTATTAACAAGGGTTTTTGAATAACTGAACGTTTCTTATTGACTTTGAAGCTAATGTAAGTTTAACAAAAGCTATAACCCCACTATTACTGGGCGCAATTACGTCAAATGTGTTTACCTTTATATCGCATTTTAATACCTCTGAATTGCTGACTGCGGACCGTATTTGCTTTTGTTCGTTGTAGTAGGTAGGTATATTAACTCCATGTTACAAAGTTAGGTATGTTATTTTTTAAGTTTTTGACTTTGAGTTATTTATCTTTATATGTCTATTATTTATTTAAAATGTTGTGGCTCTATGTTTACAGGACATACCTACCTAATATAAATAGATATCTTAAATGTAGTTTTTAATTAGAATAGTTAAACTGATTATAAATTAGTTATAATCACACTAAATTTATTATTATTAAAATAAAATATTTCGTCAAAACCTCAGAGTTTTATTAGATTCATTATGAATGTAAGCGGGTTAACTAAGAACCTAGTTTGTGCTGGAAGAATACCAGTTTGAAGAATCAATTATGAAATCGTCAAAATAAGAAAGTTTGTTTCTAAAAAGTACCTACGGGGCTCCAAAGCAATAGATTACTATTTAAAGTTGCTACTTTAAATAGTAGTTGAGCTTACCTCAACTAACTAAAGCGTTAGATTGATCACGCACGAAGCCGAATCTACGAGTATGTAACTGATATCGTTGAGCACCGCAATTCGATACACCATTTGAGGAAATACGGGTCGAATCCAAAGGGTGCCAATTACCCATTTCGACTGCTATTATTCTCACTCAAAGTGCCTTGCAATCAATTGGAATTTCAAACCAAAATGGGTTCACATTGATGCGACTTCAGGCAGTTCAATTAAGTAATTGCTTTATTAGGCCCATTCCACGCGAATTATCTAAACTACCTCATTCAGGTCAGTTTCTATCAAACTCCGGCGCGTAGATTGGCCTGCCATTCAGCGCCTCACATAGCTCTTATTACAAAGCCATAAAGAAGCATGAAGCAGATCAAATCTGGTGGTTATTCCATTTTGCAATACAATTTGAGCTCTGCTACGAAGCTGGAAGGTTCACATGTCTTCAAATAAGGCCTGGTGACATGACACGCCACCGGTGTGCAAACGCCGTGACCGGTGCTAACGGATTCGACCTTGCGGGTGAAAACACAATCATTCTTGTGCCTGTAATTGTTATATTCTGCTTGTTTATGATAGGTTTTTTTATGCTCTGTAAATAAAAATATTTTGAAAATATCACTATCACCTGAGTTAATTTTTCCATTCCTTATTAATTTCACAAAACAAAAATATCAAGTAGGACGAATTTTGGCATTTAGCATGTGGAAAAACGCCATCAATCCTAAAAAAACAATCGATACTGAACCATATTATTCAAAATGAGAGATCAGTGGAAACACATCATGATTTCACTAATGTAGGTACCCACCCTTTTAACTTCATGACATGAAAGGAGACACAGTACCGACACCGTCTTTATATTGTGACTTCATTTGGTTTTAGTCTTCATCCCCCATTGTCATCCAGGAATAAATCTGAGAGAAATGGTAAACGCAAGAAACTCGTACTAAGCGGTTATCCTCCGCCTTGAAAGTTGTTCGTAGCAGTAAAGTTTACAGTGATTATGTTTTGGACAACTAATTACAACTTTTTAAGGCAAATACTCAAAGGATAGATGTATTTTCCACAACTCCCATTAGAATCAGATGTTAACAAGACGGATAATTTAACATCAAGTTAATAAAACTGAGACCATCAATTTAACTCAGCCGTATTTTTTATTCCCCTATCAGCAGTTACATCTGGTATACCTTGGATATGCTAGGTCATTATCGGATTGAAACTAATCCAACTTCTAACTAACAACGCCATGTAACGAAACAATCAAGTGTAGCCTGATATCACGGGTAATTTCACAAAGTACACTAGCCTCGTCAAATCTGGATGCAACTGGTATTCATTTGGATAATCAACGAGGGTCTTGCTGCCTTTGTTTCTCAGTATGGGGTCGTAAAGGAGGACAGATTCTTGCGATTGTCTCGTTCATTCGTAGATCGTGAATAAGATTTCGAGTATTTAGTCGTTTGAATGTTGGGTCAATTGGTGACACTATTATTACAAGCTTTCATTTAACTTGCCTCTTAGTTGACAAATCCTCGAATGAATGAACTGAAAGTGGGCATATTATATATATTTATATAAGTTTAATCGAAGTACAATGTACTATCATGGTGCCATAACGCTGGTCTGATGATATTGAATTGATACTGAATTGCCTTCCCAAGCACTTTGGTACTAGATGACAAAAGCTTGTTTTAAAGAAGTTTTTTAAATATAAATAATTTATTATATCGTGTTGTCGTTTTTCCTTCGTGGTACTGGCTAAGTATTGGCTTATTTCAGTCAAAATTAAATTCTTATATGTCTTTCTTACTCGTAATTCTTATAAAAATATAAGAAACACCTACATGACCTGACTAAGAAGCGGCCAAACAGACATGACAACTTATCCATAACCGTATTGTTTGTTGTCCTACGCTAAACCAGTGAATCCAAAAGCAATGCGTCAGCCTTTTAAATTGTTATATATGTACCCTCGTGGGTAAAAATTACCACCGAGTTTATAAGAGTCTACCAGAGGAATTTAGTGTATTTTTATAACTACTCATTTTTAATTACTGTACTGCGATCACCAAATCACCAATCCAGCTGCAAAGCGTGTTACTCGTATCATGCCACCATCCTGGTTTCGAGGATGCTTGTTCAGCTGTGGGCATACAAGTAACAAGGATGTTAATAATATTAACTAATTCATACCTTTCCATGGTTTTATAGAACACGTGATTAATAAAATAGGTTAATAGATAAGTTAATACACCGTCGTTGCCTGTATTCGTCTCGCCTCGTTGTTAATTAGAAACGGTTCAGTGCTATTAGAAATCATGCATTAATTTGGATCGCAACGCTAATGATATTTTTTAGATCCTGATTATAATACCACGATTTCATTTTTGGAGTGGAAATAAAATTCATTCTTGTCGTGTTGTAAAGTGTAGCTTTTTCGTCCCAATCAATGGTCTGAATAGACCTTGAAATATTTTTTTAATATTTATGTTTATGAACATGAACCCATATGAAAGTTTAGATGTTTACAGATATTTTTTACCACAAAGGGAACTTTTTAGGCATGTACAATGGAAAAGCGTTTTTCTTCGTCCATGCTTTTAGGATTATTTCTTTGTCCGTCTGTATGTCAAGACAAGTCCCTTTTTTCATCAACCCTACTTATCCCGGTCTTCATGTTTTATTTGTTTTACAACTTATACCATCTTATTGAGCTCATTTCGCACCGCCAGATGTGCTCTGATGTGTGTTCATGTCCCCAAGCTACTTGTCAAGTTCAATATACTTTAATTGTGTTTGCGATGAAGCACTACTGTGCGCTGTTCTTTGTCTTTTACGTTCAATTTACAATTCACTTTGTTGTTATATCCAGAAAATATCAAGTTTGCACTTGCCGCAAGCGCAGTGTTCTTCAAAAAACAGCTTACTTTGCTATCCTGTTAGGACCATAATACCCCAAAGCTCGAAATACCCCATGCGAATTCACTTCAACCAGTCAACCACACAATCTATGGCGCTCATTAGGGGAGGCCTATGTCCAGCAGTGGACTATTGTAGGTTGGTGATGATGATGATGATAAGTCAACCACACGCTCTATCAAAGGTGTTAGTGCGTCACGCACGCTATCGCTTTTTCAGTATCATCAACATTTGCAGCCAACAATGATGATAATACCTCCTGATGGACCTGTCATCATCGGGCTTAATGTTATCCACAAATGAACGAATCTTTTAGATAAGTTACAGGCAAAATAATTCTCAGGGTTGACTCCGGATTGTAACGGTTGGAGGGATCAAGAAGAGTTATTTTGTCAACATTCAGTAGCACCTGCCCCGGACTGTTGTAATATTAATCGATCTCGCAAAGCTGATCCGCTGATCCCTACAAAGGAAATCTTTATAAATTAACAAAGAACCTGCTATGGTATTCTGACGAACTGACAGCATAGCAGCCAGCGTTGAAAAGGTTGAAATATGAAAGGTGCGTCGCTTCGCCCTTGAGGCGGCATTCCTCCAACATTTCCTTATTTTTATAGTTTCGTGTGCGCTACTTTTAGTATTGTTTTGAATAATAATTGATGTAGGTGTTGCACACACTAACACTATAATTGGATGTTTTGCCATAGTTAAGTTTATTTTTCTAATTTTGGTTTACGTTTCGGGTCGCATATTTGTTATAATAGCATAGTGCTGACTATTATTTCTCCCCGCGTTTGACCTGCATTATACCTACCCCATAATGTGATTGCCTCGGCAGATATTTTAAAATACCTAAGGGTTAAAATAGGGTGCTTTTCTCATCTAGATCTGTTCGCATTATTGATTGTTTTGAGCGATGTTGCATAAATTTACATAAGTTTAAAGAGGGGAAAGCCTTAGCTCTGCGATTGAACGACTGCAGGCTGATATACATTAATTTTCAACATTTAGCTAGATTCGTCAGAACCGGACCAGATGCAATGAATTCTACTACCTATTGATATTGTTCCTATAAAGAAGCCTTCATCTCAAGTAGAAATGTCTACAACGGACGAAAAAAAAAAAACGACTTGAACGCTAAGATGAGCATTAATCTACAGCTTTTGATCTGCTGTTATGCTGCATGGTATACACTCGGTACGGTATACATACCAAAATCCTGATCAAAACAAACATAAAGGCATTTCCCGTCCCTAATCGATCAGAACTATCATCTCCAATTGCCTCTACCTACACTAATGACAGCGGCATTCACAAACCGTCTAATCTAGCACAATGATAGTGGCACAATAAGCGTGCTAAAACCGGACTCTTAATGCATGCCATTATACCCTATTATACAAGCTACTGTTTGTTTACATACTCAGTATTCGAGACTACGTTATTTAGCACAAGCTGTTTAAATATTGTTACACGGTATGTTAAATATCAAAATCATATCAATGGTACCAATTCCTAGTTGATTGTACCTCGTGTGTTCATAAGTTTTGAGACGAACTTATTTAATTAATTTAAATAGAAATCCCATTTAAAGAGGGATGATCGTATCATAATACATATTTTGGGGCAAGCTGCTCTTACCCATCTGTTAACCTTTCAGCGACGTTCAAGGGTCAATACCATTATGTTTAGGGTTTATTAGGGTAGGTGGATAATACCTTTCCGAAACAAGATCAACAAAATTCCTAATTTACTCAAAAATCGTGTACAATAGTCACTTAAAAAGATAAAATTCCCATCCGATGGTAGCAATTTCTTCATTATGCGTTTCCATTCTAATACGATGCAAATAGCAACGGATTCTAGGACAAGGTTTGTTTGTGGCAGTTTAAATAGCTACCCATAAACTACGACAATGGACAAGCCAAACCGTGCTTTAATGTCTCTAGTATCGTCAAAGCTATCTTTAGATTGCTTGATTATTTGACTTCCAGCCAGATGCATTAGCTAAATTCTACATTATATACGATCTAAGATTTTTTTGTACATGTAAATTAATTTTAGTAGCGGTTCGCCCAGGCTTCGCACGGGTATTTAACATCAATCTAAACAAACACAAAATCAAATACCTTATTGTCCTTAATAATTATAGTATAAATAAAAATTGGTTCATTATTCTATTTATTCCTTGAATATCCGTCATTATCGAAATCCAGCGTTAGTGATATTATATATTCATTAAAAATATTAATAATGTTATTAAGTTTAGGTATTTTTATCATATTGTAACAAGTCAAAATGACATGGAATATACTGATGGATTACATTTAATATTCAATTTTTTTTTAAATTGCTTGTTGCTTGTGCTTGACAGTTTTGTATGCGTTTGGTTTCCTTTGTAAAACTGCACAAAACCAATTTGTTTCCATATTAATCAACCTTATAAAAACTTTGACCTTCCAAATTGGGAAAATTGGGAAACACGATAACCTTATAGTTTTATTATTATTATTGGAGGACCTCTATCTTCCTATTTCATGATACCTTGGTTCCAAACGAATTTGTTCATTATCTTGCAATTCTAAGTTCCCTAAAAAAACTAAGTAGGTAGTTGATATCAACATTTTAATTTCGTAGTAATGTAGTTAAATCATCATAGAATTATTACTGCGGATGACTAAACATCGATCATTAATTTGGATATTTTAGAATAGATTCTCGTATATTCGCCCGCCCGAGTCGTTCAACGAGTCATTTTTCTTAGCTATCGTCAAAGCCGAAATGTAGCTTGCAATTTCCGCCGTCTCGCAAAAAGAACCGCACTTATTAAGAAGAGTGTACTAGTGTAGTCCTTTTGATCAGGGTGTGACGTCACTGTCGCGTCGTCTGCCTGTCGTATAACTTCATTCCCACCATTGTCTGGGTGTTACTCATGTGGGAGAGCTTCGCCCTTTCATTGCAACTGACTCATGTTTATGATCGTAGATTTGTTCGAAGCTATAAGTGCAAGCGGGTAAAATGGATGGTCTTTTTGAGATATATTTCGAAGTAGGATGGTCAAATTATCGTTTTATTTTTGTAAACATCTCTTTTATAGACCTGCATCGGCCATGTTTAGATTTTTTTTCTATTGGTATCATTATTTTGTGTGATATTTGAATTATTTATGTTACTTTGAAATTAAGTCTAATGCATCATGATGTTCAGTCTAATTATTTGTATTATACAGCCTGTTAGTTCGGTATATTATTTCGATACTTTTGTTAACTTTGAAAAGGGCAAAAAGCAGGCAGTCTCAATAGTCACGCGTAGAAACAATAACCTAATTTTACAGAAAAACAGTGCTATTTTGCGTGATCCAATATCGTTGCTGTTCCAAACAACAACAAAAATATATAGTCACGAAATAGTCTAGCCGTCTGGCTTTCACAATGTCAAGCATGTTTACCTGACTATTGAATGATTGAATTGATATTGAAAAGAAAGAGTTAAGTCAGTTAGAGAGTCAAGGGCAACCTTGACTCTCTAACTGATTCATGACATCATAATTTTCTATCAATCTATGTCTACAAAGAAGGTGAAGAGTTGGAATTATATTATTGACTTAGTAAACACCATTAGGGGTGACCAATTTCTAGCAGCGGACTGATTTAGGCTAACGATGAGACTTGTAGGCCTTAAATTAATTTCAGGGCATATTTCTATACGATATTCTAGCTTCCTAGATATCTATACTGCTCAGCCTGCTGCTCCTGCGAGGTTTGCGCCGCAAATAGTACGACTCGCAATACAGTCGATATAATTATAGTTTTTTAGTATAAAATTAAAAATTGTTAATTTTTTATTTATTTTGCTATAAAATATGTTTTAGTTCAGTAACGTTTATCTTGCACCAACCAAAGGTTTAGTAAATTTCTTTACGACCGATTGTAAACTGTTTACTACAAGTGAAACAGCTTTACACGCTACAGCTACACTAAGAAATACGCCTGTAACTGTATAACTTTGATCTCATTCAAATAATTTTTGTACCTATAGTTTATATTTTAATGCAATGTTGTGTCCACCTGTGTACCTATATATTAGAACCTACTTAATTAGTATGTTTATCTTTAAGAACGTTTTATACATATAATTACCCTGTTGGCCGTCATTTCTAAATAAATACCTCTGACCGAACGCTTAATCTCACGAGCTCTAATTTAGGTGATCCGTGAAGCATGCATGAATGCAGGCATTGTCAAATCTGCCGGCACGAGGCTGCAAACACGGCTCCCATTCCGTGTGCAAACTGCGACCTACATTTGTCGAGGCGTGTTATTGTTTGTGGAAACTCATCATCGTTTGACGACCTCTGTGGCGCAGTGGACAGAGATCTACCGAAGGTCGTGGGTCCAATTCTTGCTGCGCGGCAAATCTGTAATTGTATGTACAGAGTGTGCGTGTTAACAACCCTAAAATTTCACCTTCACTAAATCCATTTGACCAATTTTCATCAGTTTAAGTATAGAGTATAAAAATGACAGAAAGTCAAGAGCCTAACAATCACTAATTTACCATTACGAAGAATTATAGTTTTGAACTTTTAAAGAACTTTATAAAGCCAAAAAGAAATGAAATCCTTGCTTTCTACAGCATCAGTGGATGAGTAGGTATGTATTGCAATCATTTAAATAATCATTACAAAAAAATATTGGAAATGTATTGTTTTATCGAGAATTAATTAAAATTCCGTTATTAATTAGGAATACTTCTTAATGATATCTATGATGATACGGATATCTGTTCAGTGCAGTATGTTTTTTATCCTTTCAACTAGTGCAATTTCTGACTTGTCTTGAATATCGATCTATGTTATCAATGGTAATGACGGATACGCCATGGCCGTGGCCTTCCATCCTGCCACGAATCAAAGAAATCAACATTTCTACATAATCAGAGTACATTATGGTCACAGATATCATTATGGTTAAAAGGTGTATTCTTAGGTTTGGTAACCTCTTTACATAAATGGCGCGCAAAAGACAGCAATGCAAGTCTAAGCACATTTGAATATCGATTTTCCGAGGCCCTTGGGCTAAAGCAAGCCGGTTTCTATTCGAGTTATCGACTCGCTTTACTAAGAACTTCACGTGATGAGGGTTCCGTACTCGCAGGGTGCCAAGGGAACCTTATTACTAAACCTGAGCCGTCAAACTGTATTTTCGTGCGATCTGTCACGTTCAGACTTATTTCTATGAAAGCCATATTACACCGAACATTTGAACTAAGAAGCCTGCTTACGGGGCTCGCATAGGATGGATTACGCCGTCGTGTAATAGAAGAGGCCGATAGGTATTCAGCTCTGGTGGCTGTGCTAGCGAGCTGATGATGATGATGGTGTGAATGATGGCCAATTACAAAGTCCAAGGATATTGTGCGAACGCGTACTTTTTCAAAATATATATTCGGCGTAAACCCCAGATTATAATGACAAATTGACAAGTCCCTGAGCGGGAAAAATCCAGGGTTAGTCAGCATTTTTTGCGAGAGATTTTCGCGGTTCATTGGGCCGCTGATATAGTACAACATATAGGGGTGCTTTTTGAGGGCATCGTACAAATTATTAGGGAGGTTGGAACGGAATCTTTTTACTGGATGTTTGTATTTTATAGCTTATAATCTTTCGTTTCTTAATCCAAAAGCCTTTATATTTTAAGCGCGTCCTACTCTCTATTTAATTTTTTTCGGTAAAACGATAGGGTACCTACTTAATTTAAGTGATTTATCATTTCCCTGGTCAAAATTAATAATATTGGCAATAATAGAGGAACAGTAAAATGCTGTGAAGCATAAGCTTATTTGAGCAGATAAAATATTAATAACCTCGTTGCCTATGCTAATTATTGAACTGCTCCAATCTTAATTCCGATTTCAATCTCAGCAAATGCTTGAAGGTACGATACTTACGTAACCTTCAAGCAAATTTGAGATTTGCTCGTAATCATCAAGTTACGAGCAACAGCTCCTTTCATTGCCCGAATTCGCAGTCTGATTCACTGCAGGCAGATGCTGGGTATACGGCAAGCTGGAAACAGTGCTGAAAACGCTATGGTTATCGCTAAGGAATGATTATGACAGGTGATATTTTCCCTTCGCCTGCGCCTCGTGACTGTTATTGTACACCCTCAATATAAATGTCACGAACAACGCCGATATTACCGGCGCTGTATTTCACGTGCCAGGTGATTTACAGCCTGAAGCTTTGGGCTTAAAGCTCTTGGGATTGGTATATTTTAGCTATTGTAGGAAATCTCATAGTTTTCTTATTATAGAGTGGTAATTTTTTACCTTGTCTGAATTATCTGTTCTGCAGTCTCAGGGCGTTTTTATAATTTACCATTACGGCGTGCCACTATCTTGATGAGTATAAACTGCTTGTGCAAATTTAATTATCACTGCAAATATTGCACTGGTTCTATATAGTTTTTGTCAAATGTCAATGCTTACACTAGTTTTAGTGCAAACTACATCCCCTATCTGTAAGCTTGCCAATACACTTCTAAAAATAACCACTAACTTAAGCATTCGAAATGTTCAGCAAAGCCACTGCGCTGTTCTATTTATAAGCCTAACCGCGCTGGCCAACTTCATGTAGTCTCGCAATATCGGTCCTCATGGCTCTACCAGAGCAATCACTTTATTTTAAAGGCTTGAAAAGGCTGAAGGGCCCTTAGGCTGAAGACAATAGACGCTCGTCTTTCCTCTTAACCCTGAGCTTATACCTCGGCTTACGTAGAATACCTATGGTTGCGCGAAATATTTCCACTTTTTGAGTTTAAGAGTTCTGTAAAGCGAGTTTGTTGATGACGGCATTGTAAAAATGATCGGGCACATGGATGCGGAAGCACTAGGACATAGATAGGATAGGACTGGAAATAATTAAAAGAAATGACCTAGGGCCTTAAAGCGATAAGCCAAATATGTATTCTGGTAGCTTGAAGCCTCTGCCTGTTTTTCTACGGTTCACTGAAGAAACCTTTCGCAAATTTGCCAATAAGTTCAGGGTGGAAACAATCACTAACAAATATTCTCCCCAAATCAGCCATCTGATAAATTACTTGCTAAAATGCATGTAATCGGTTGAATTAACTCTTAATTAACAGTCAACACTGTTAACGACACAAAACATCATAAGAATCCATAACCCACTCTTTAGTAAACAGTTTACTACTACTAGGTCGAACAAAATAAAGCAATGTTACCTAAAAATAAAATTAGAGTTTGGAACATGCTCTGTTATGACAGCACCTGGGCATCAGGCACGGGCCATTCTATATCGATTGTTATTTCAAGGCCCGCAACGGTTTGACCAATTTTACAATACTTACAGGTCACCGGTCTGCGCAATATAATCTCGGACCTGATCCAAAAATAATGTTAGGGCTTTTTCAGTCCTCCACCTGTGTATTGTACAAATCTAGGCAGTTGATTGCGGGAATCTTTGCCTCCAGTGGTTTTATTAGCAGTCTGCTTAGTACGCGCTATTATGACCGTTTAAGATGTACAGACAGAAGCATTAATTGGTAACCCCCTCACAGAATATGTCATAGTTATCATTCAGTAGCATGTATAGGGTTGCCATATTTGGCTAGGCTCTCGTCGGGACGTTCTAGGATGTAGTGAACAAAACGCGCAGATATAGTATTAAACATTTATTTTACTACCATACATATCATAACGTTGAATTAAATGTTCTAATTAGGTATTAAAATGGCCATACTTTTCAGAAGATTTTGCTTTTTTAAACAATTATTTGTGATTTTTAACATATTTGTAAAACTCTGTGCAAGTCATGTTATAATTTACTTGACACTGTAAAATAGACTCCACACCCACAGTCCCTGGCAGAAGACGATTTCGTTCATGGACAGCCGTCTCGTTGACCCCGACGTTCAAGCCCTCCAAAGTTGGTGTTGCTGTTGTCCCCACAAAAAGCAACAAGCTTATCTAGCGGAATCTGCAATTGCCTCAAAGTGTCGAGCCAATATATAGAAATAGTTTCCGATGTTTCATTTTTTAACGAATCAAGTTTAATAGCTTCTGCTGGCCGAGCGCAGCGCGCGAATTTAAAATCGGGACATTTTAGTGTTTTGTCGGGACGTCGGGACAGTGAGCCTAAAGACGGTGACAGTCCCGATATATCGGGACGGATGGCAACCCTAAGCATGTAGGTTCAAACCCGTGAAGATTTATATATTCATTTTAATTTACATTATTTTTTATTTTTGTTTTTTTATATACTTAGTTTGTTTAATTGTTTAAATAAAAAACAAATGTTTTTTTCAACACCTACATTTATTTTATCAGGAGTAACGATACTGAAATTTCGAGCCTGTATCACATGTAACTATGGTGTAGTGGTTAGTGTAACCGAGATTCTGTCACCGCACATCGTAATGATCGTCATCGAATCCTTGCAGTGGATGTTTTTGTTTTTTAACTACTACTTAATTTTAGTAATGTAATGACATTTATTCATGTGTAATAGTGAAGCTTTTGTCTATTAGAATGAATTTAAAGTAATAAAATTGATAAAATAAAACAATAATAATAATTTCAGGTAAACAATTACGTTTATTTTTTTCAAAAATTTGCCTACACAAACAACAACACAAAAAAATTAATTGATGTTTTATTTTATTATTTAGCCTACTTACAAATAGCTTACTATCCTGAAAAATAATATTCCATTTTCGATTTAGTGCTCGAGAATACACATGTTTTCATTAGATTTTCGTTTACTTTGCTAATCTAATGAATTAAACAATTTGGATCTCGTGTAAATCATGGAATACTAAATAATCAGGTAGTTTTGAAAATAAATGAGGTCAAATGGAGTTTTTCTGACAATGTTAAAAGGTAAAATTACATTAGGGTTTAGTAGGTAGTGATATTTATCGTCCTTTATATTTAGTGATACTCATCGCTTAATAGCTTAAGGGCTACGGATCGGATCTCAATTTAAAACCATTTGACCCCACATATTTTGTATCGGATTTAGGTCCGAACTTTTAGATGTCCAAGAAATAACAGTAATGCCTTGTAGAGATGAACAACCCTTGAGAAACCATCCGCGTACGATGCACTGCACAATTATCATGGACAAAATAAATTTGGGCTTCTCGATACGCGATCCGCGTAGTAACCTTCAACACTTTCAAGCTCGTCATTCATGCGCCCAGTTATTTTTACTATTTCTCCAGGACCCATAGAGGATATCCATATCCATCTCCAAAACCTAAAAAGAAAAAAAAGTCAACTGTTATAATGTTAATTTAGTTAGTGTAAATACTAACTTGTTAAAAATATCATTATTATGATGAAATAATCATAGATAAAGGTGTTCGAATTTGTTGAGAATTATCAGTATTATCACTTACCTAAAGTTATTCATGCCCTACGATGGAGTTCAGCAGACAGTCCTATTTTTGCTGCTCGATAATTGTGTAAGTATATCAGCTGCATGCAAATGCCTTCTGTTGATGTTGATATCAAATATTGTTGAGCAGTAGAACGAGTGGATGCAAAAGGCGAACTAGTCTGAATGTCAACAATATTATTGTGGCGACTTCACTGATTTGTAATACACTCCTGTTGTTTATCTGCCATTGCTTCTTACATTCACATCCCCACATTACACTTAAGCGCACGGTTTTTATCTGTAAGACAACAAATCAATACTTAATGAAGTTAAAGATAACAAGGTTTTACTAAAAAATATGTATTTGTTTCGTAATGATTATGACACATGAATAATAAGTTGATAACTTACCGTAATTCAAAGCTAACGAGCAATCTCCTGATTACTCATTTGCTCCGCGATCTTAGTTCTCACAAAATTCTTAATTTGCATAATTTCCTTCAATATTCTTCAATTCATTTATGATTCAAACCAGTAAGTCAAGACTAGAATTGAGTATGGCTAGTGACCTTTTCATTATTCACCAAGATTATATTTAAATCTACCCTCAAATACTTCTTTTTTTCTTATCCAGTGTAAAGAGATCTCATAAATAAAAATCCGCTGTCGAACACTAATAACATAAAATTTCGACGCTTTGATAACTGGTTCGTTGGTTTAGTTGGTTGGTGCGTGCATTACTTGTCATGTGAGCGATTGGATGTCTGGTTCGATTCCCACTGGGTGTTACGTTTTTGTTTCTTAGTATTTGAGTAAAAGATTTGTAAATCGTACAGTGATTTGCAATGTAAACTTTAGCTATTAGGGGGGTTACCAATTAATGCTTCTGTCTGTACATAGACTTATTAATAATTTTTAAAGGGAATTATGAATTTAAGAGGGTTAACGACGAACCTAGTTTGTGCAGGAAGAACACCTTACATTCCTGAATTCGTCAAAGTACAAAAGCTTATATGCCAATAATTGTTTGGAGATGCTTATATATGACGAGGAGAGTTGCGGGGTCCAAAAACTTTCGACACAGACAAGCCGAAATCGTAAAAACTCACTCCATAAGGTAAAGCATGTTCCCTTCGTCAAAGTTAATAAATATTGTACGTTGGGATGGAATAGGCTCCAAAACTGCTGGACCGATTTGAAATTTTTTTTCACCATTAGAATCCTACATTATCCCTGATTTATATACGCTAAGGAATATTCTAAAAAAGTTAGGGATCCGTATGAAAACTTTAATAATGTAAGCCAACGTGTAGTGTGTTTGTGTAATATATTATAATATTTAAAGATTTTATTAAATACCCTTCCTAGGCGGACCGCTTATTATTAAATATGTAACCGAACTTAAAAATTTTACAAAATGCTAAATTTATAAGATCTATAGATCTTTATTTCTATTTTTTATTTTTTTTTGAGTTACGCTCAGGTATCATGTTTTCTATGTAA
This sequence comes from Eupithecia pulchellata, assembly GCA_963931895.1. Classification (NCBI taxonomy): domain Eukaryota; kingdom Metazoa; phylum Arthropoda; class Insecta; order Lepidoptera; family Geometridae; genus Eupithecia; species Eupithecia pulchellata. The sequence continues at coordinate 921,132 of OZ007533.1, read as the reverse complement.
ACGCGAGCCTAGGTCGAGGCCGCGCGGGTCACATTATCGAATTGCCCAAACGCCTGATGTCGCTGCGCAAAAATATAAACAAAGCTGCTGCCTGTAGCTTTTCTCATGTTATCCCTGAATCAAAAATAGCTTAGAGAAGAGGAATAATGTTGCTCACTATTAGTGAAAGAATCCTCTGAATTGGACCCATAATTCCATGAACAAAATAAAGTTTACCTCGTATGATCATCATCATCATCATCCATAGCCTTTACATCCACGAAGGGTGTACAAATGTTTCATGTGTTATACTTATATTATACTAGCTGACCCCCTCGCAATTTCATTTGCGTGGACTTTAGGGTAAAAATCTTGACGAAATCAGCTAATACCCTATTTTAAGAGTCGGAAATTCCTGAAATCCGCTTTAAATATCATGTGTCCCGTAATCCCGTTATAAGGGTTTTCTTTAAAAAATAACCATTTACTGTATTTTTTTCATAGTGATGATGACACGATGGACTTCAAATATTCTACTTTAGCCCATCTCAAACTTGAATAACCGTTTTTATCCCATTTTCAGGATTATTTTGAAAAATCTTTTTTGTTTCTGTAGTTTTCTCTGTAAATTTCTAGCCAATAGCGTCAAAGGTTGATTAATTTCACCACAATAACCTCAATAATTCGACTTGCTTTTTATACTTATATAGTAACATTTATAAAAAATTCTGAAATACGTAGTTTGATTTAAGTATAGTTTTTTCAGTACATAGGTACTGAAAGTTTCAAGCCATTAGTATGTTATATTAAAAAGTTATAGACATTTAATTTTAAAGACCAAAAAAACTTCCATCCCCCTTTTCACCCCCTTAGGGGTGGAATTTCCAAAAATCCCTTCTTAGCGGGTGCTTGTGTTGTAAAAGGAACCTACCTTCCAAATTTCAGCTTTCTAACTTCAGCGGTTTAGGCTGGGCGTTGTCGCCAGAAAATCGCTTGTTCCTTTATATATTAAGATGTATTATTTTTTATCTTAATACAGACATAGTAGATTTACTTGCAACATTTGATGGGTGCTCTTGTCGTCAAACATCTTGTGGTTTTTACGTGCTGGTGATTCAAAGAGAATCATTTAACTTATGTTATAGAACGTCACACAATATATATTTTGGCTGCATCATCATCCCGAAAGACAATCTCGACCACGATCTCTGAATCTATCTTAATCTTTCTAATACAGCTGAATCACTCTGTCCATCTTACCTTAAGTAACAGTAAATATTATAACGGGACTTCAGTGATACCGTGATAGCGCATGGAAACTGTGCCCAAATATTGGAAAGCTCAAAACTCAAATTACAACGATTTGAGTATTGAGAGAAATTCCCAAATAGCTTTAGTATACGTCATTCTCAATTCCATTATGCTATTCATCTGTACAATATATTGCATTAAGTATCAGTCATCTAGTACCCGTAACACAAGCTCTACTTAACTTGGGGCTAGATGCTGTGTGGATTGTCGAGCACTATTTATTAGGGTTTTGCCATCGGTTGCAAAACAATCGCTTTGGGTCTGTTTTGTGTTTTGAATCCTTGTTTTGACTACTGCAGCTATTGACTTGAAATTTGAAATAATAATACATTTTGTGCGCCCGCACATAGTTATAGAAAAAAAAATGAAAATAAATGAAAAATCAAAATGAAGATTTTCCATACAAATTTTGAAATCGAAATTTTAAATGGAACGTACAAAGTCAAAAGTGGTATCAAATGAAAGGTACACGTTTGTAGATTTCAAGATAGTTTTGGAAATTTTGGTAGATTTTATACTTTTTAATATATTTTGAAAAAGGTCAAAAAAATGACCGTTCCCCCCCCCTTATCTCCGAAGATTGCAGAGTGATTGACGTGATATGTACCAAGTGTTTGTAGATATGGATCTATATTTTACAGGAAAAATATAGAGAAGTCTGTAAAAATAATAGTTTTTGAAATATGGTCAAAAAAGGGCGGGAAAAATTTCTGAAGGGCTGACTACCCCGCCGAGTTGGGTATCAAATGAAAGGTATTGGCTTGTACATTCCAATACAGTTTTTGAAATTTCGATAAGTTTTATACTTTTCGAAATATTTTGAAAAAGGTCGAAAAATTGACCATTCCCCCGAACCCCTGATGATCCTACAAATATTAGTCCCGAGGCAGGAATCAAACCTCAACCTCCTGCGTTGTAAGCCCACCGCACCAAGAGGTTGTCATATACGTACCTACCTAAACGACAAAAGTTCAAAACCCTCGGCGCGCGAGTTACACTCGCACTTGTCGTACTTGTTATTTTAATACGCAGGTTAATATTGTCTGTATCCTGGGAAAGGACCTAAGCTAAACTTGCCTGAAAGTAGTGCCCGATATAGGTTTAATGAGTGATATTTTGTTACAGACAGACGGCAGCCTACTCCTCAAACAGATAGGAGTAGAGGACGCCGGCCTCTACGAGTGCGGAGTGGAGAACGAGACTGCTTTTGTTGACAGAGTCAACCTCACCGTGCGGAGTGAGTACCATCTGTGTTTAGCTTCTCTTTGTCCGGCCAACAGTAGCTACCGAACCAAATTGAAAGAAATACATATAACTGTGTTTTTAATTGAAGATTCCGGAGATGATTAAATTTTCCGTACAAATGTAGTACCGAAATTATTTGTGATTTGAGAATAGTTTCAGCATAGTTTGCTATCATTTTTATTATAGAATTGTATTTATTTAGGTTCCTGTAACAAGCTTTTTTGAAAATACCTATCAACAGAAATACTAAGAATCTCACACATGTCTTTTTTTATATAAAAATGCATTAAGGAAATTTAATAAAAATAATATCGTACCATGGTGAAAATATGCCAAAATTACAAATCGTTTTAGTACTACGCTTGTATGGGAAATTCATCCCTCGCCGGAACTTTAACAGACCGTTATGATATGAATAAGGAGGCTAGACTAAAATCTCATTGACTTATACCATAATCTATGCATCGATCAGTCTATCTGAAATCTTTATATATCTTAACATTGTATCTAAACAATAATTATGAAATCCATTGTTTTATTATTGCAATTTACCTTTTATAACTCGATACAGCGAACCTAACATAAAATACCAGTCTGATAAAGTGTCCCCGTAGAGTCGCCATGATTTTAGAAAACCGGAATAGCTTAGGATATTTGTTATAACGTTGCGTAAGCCCTCGCCCTCGGGATAATCTCTAGGAAATACAATAATATTCCAAAAAATTTTAAGTCCGCTAAAATCACTTTATTTTGGGATTATATTTAATTTTTTAGGAATAGCCTTAAGTTGGATCAGCCTTAGATACTCGTACATCGATCCAATCGTCTGGCAGCACTCCAACATTGTTTTACACTTTAGGTGATTGTTTCGTAGAAGATACTTACCTCGCGTATGTGTCCTCGCTACTTTGTATATTTATTATCTTTACGGGCGGGCCGCATGCTTGTTTGCCACCTTGGTGGTATGGTATAAAACCCTCGTTGTTGACAAACTTTATAGAATACCTATTATTCGCAACACCGGCTCGCCCTTATTAGTCCATTGCTATTAGGTATTTTGCATCTAATCGGTAACTACCTACCTATGCGTACAAGTATTCTAGAAAAGTAGCTCTAATATCTCTGAGGTAGGCAACGTTATAGGTTACAATTATACTGGTATCACCTGACCAAACCTACGAAACCGGCTAACTCTAATTTCGCCGTTGCAATAGAAGGCATTCACGTTGTAATTGACCGCGTTCAATACACATTAATTCAGTTTAGAGCTTTAAACGACTTCAGCGTAATTACCCAAAAAGTTTATCCGGTTCAAGCAATAAATTAAATTTAAGATTTGTCTTAGTTATACAATAAGTGTTTCGAATTTCAACTCGATCAAGATGAACTTAAATTTTGGCAGGAGGGTATAATCGGACCGCAGTGTATGTCATCTTTTGCGATTTTCCCTAATTTTCCACACATCATATCCACCGTATTTAGTACGTGAAGTGAAGATAGTACGGACGGACGTTCCAGTGAAGGCCACGTAATGGCTGTCATTACCCAGCGCATGCAGCCAGTGCCACCTGATTGCCTGTCCGACTGGTTTATGAACATTCAGTGCGCTAGGGGTTTCACAGATGAAAGCATGGTTATGTGAACTGGAACAGAACGGGTGAAGATGGGGCTGTCGAAAAAACAGTATAGCAGGAAAAACGATCAGGATGTACCTACTGGTTGGGTTTGGGATTTGTAAATGAAACTGATTGGTAAAGGAATTCAACGCGTTGAGAGTCCATAGGTATCTGTGAACAAATATTTTCTGATCGTATAAACAATATTGCTTTGTAAGCTATGGAGGAATGAAGAATGAAGGGGAGATTTGGCTTCGTGTAAAGGTGCATGAAATTTTTGTATGACTACTGTTGGAGGAGGCATTAATTGAGATCAACAAGTAAATGTTTTGTCGATATCTAAATGTTCAGAGCTGCCATCATCTGCCAAAGATTTAAATATTTGACATCCTCGCGATGCGACGAAGCCGTCTAATTTTCTTTCCAACTACAGTTTACCACGTTGGTTTTAAAGCTTAGTACCGTTATAAATGTTAGCTGAATTTCATATTTTACCCCAACTGCGCTACAAGCTACAGGCCATTCTCGGGGGTTGCACTAAAGCTAAAATATTAGTCTAGCGCGTGATTTAGGTCTTCATAAGTTCGCAAACTGGCCAGCTGCTGGTAGTTTTGAATTTACGTTACGACACTGCATAATGATATTCGATATAAGTTAAGACGATAGAAAAATTCAATCGATTGCCAGTTTCTGCCCGTCGATTCTCACGCGTTATTCCTGGATAAGACGTTGCGTTGCGTTGCCAACGGAACAGTAGCGTAGTATGTTATTACATGGTTAGAACTACATTACTTATCCAAAATAGTGAGTTATATAATTTTCTTCCGCGTTTATTGGATGGTGGTGCATTAAGGCACTTAACAGAAAATAGAACAAATTTTGACTAACTATTACCTATATCTAGGTAGGTATAATTTAGTTATTTCGGATAGGATAAGCTCTATTAGAAATGGTCAGAATTACTGTGTGTTAAAAATTTAAGCCTCGCATCCCTTATGCCTTAAAAAATTCCTTCAGTGAATTTCCTAAAAGTCCGAAAAGCAAAATAATATTGTGAAATTATTTAGCTCAATAACTTTAGATATTGTTGAGCTATTTAGGATTTCCTTACTAGTATTTCCTACTGCTGAATAACGTAGTCAATTCTAGTAACAGTATTTTGAGTCTGTTCAATCACTGCACGACTCCTGGAGCGAAAATACTCTAAATAATGCGTAACGTAATGTGCGTTAACCGAGTTATTTACGCTTATTTTTGCATCGATAACACTTTGCGGTAATTTTCGCTTAAATAGCGCCTTACCGGCGTTAATTTCAAAAGCTTATTGAAATTAACGCCTATAACGCGTTATTTCTAGATACTTGGTTCACTGCAAGCTCCATCACGAGTCCATCGAAGAGTCGAATCGCCATCGATTTCTTCCTCAGTCTACAGTCTACCTTGTAGACTCTACTCTACGGTAACATTATTGACGTGCTTAAGAGTGTACCTTATGTAATTTTATAGTTAGAAATCGTTATTTATCTCAGAATCTGTGAAAGCTACCACCTTCATATTTAGGTAAATGATAATTCGAACTTTTAGCTGGGATTCCGTCTTTTCAAAAACACGATTGGTGAAAATTTTCTCGATACTTTTATTTTTTGAAAAATACATGTTTTGCACACATTTTGCTATTTATCTCAGGAACCACCTCATTTTTTTGTTGGATTTTTGTTTTGTTAAGAAACGTAGTAGAATTTCTTCGTTTTCGTCTTTTTAATTTTTCGATTAGTTGTGTAAATAACTTGTAATTAGGCATAACAGTTTTGGCGTAGCAAAATACGGAGCACGTCTATCGCTCTGTCCTTCTCACTCATACGAAAATCATATCTTGTCATTCTGCTCGAAATTTGAATTTTGGCTGAGGTATGGCACGCTCTTAAGTCATTTAAAAATAAATATTAAAGTATGTAAATGACTATTGTATTCATAACCATGATTGATTATTTTTTATTGTTATGGTGGTTTCTAAAATCCATTCAATTACGTAATGTTTTTCGAAATGTTATATCCCCAAGCAAAACAGGTTAATCAAATATTTACAGTGTCGCGTTAACAAGGTGCGTTCACGGTAGGTACAAGTTCAGTTAATGGATATTTTAATTTGTCGAATACAAAGGCGAACTTAAGACTGAATTCGAAATTATGTATTGTACATACATTTGACATCATAATTTGATGGTTTTGCTAAATCTAGAAACCTACATAAACCGATTTCATTACGATGTTAGCGGATTTACTACAAACCTAGTTTGGGTTGGTAGAACACCAACGTTTCATCCCTTAACATAAACTACTTATATAGACTGCAGCCCTTAGTTTTAAACTGTTTTTTATAGATTTAAGAAATATATACTTATCCCTTGGGAATTAAATTATGACCACCTCGGGATCATCCTCTATATAACTGCAAAAGAAACATCCAAATCGGTCTATAAATAAAAAGAAATTGACGAACATAAATTCAACAGAACATGAATTTCCTCATTTTTTCAAAGTCGGTGAAAAACCGGTTACCACTGAGTGTTAAGGCTCTACCCTGGCCCATATCAGCGCCCCCACCTATTTGATCTTATTTTTACGTTGAACAAAGGAAATGTCACAATTTTCACTAAGTAGTTTGTTATTCCATTATAAGCTTTTTTGAATGCCTCGGAAATAGTTTTACTTTGTATAGTTTAGGCAGAGATAGTTGTCCTTTTCCACCCAACTCTATTTTTGCATCTTATATTGGTAATCGCAGATGTCAAATACTCAGAAGGAAGCAACTGCTCTTCCTCTGGTACCTAGGCTTGACCACTCTTAGTATATCCACGGCCTGTGCTAGAGGGTACCTACTTTCGTTGCGACCACAACCTTTCTGAAACCATGCTGATATCCTAATTTCCAATAGAAAAACAAAACAAAGATTTGCCCTTGACAATCCATACCAGTAGGCCAATCACGGGGATTGCTCTCTAGGGTAGAATAGACAATAATGACATCGCATCGCCATACATTGCCTACATTATTGAAGTTGAAGAAATTGATTTCAAATAATTTACGCATGCGATGACAAAGTGACGTAATTTTGTCTATTCTACCTTAGACAAGAAAGCCCGTGCTTGCCCTACTGGGGTTGCGTGCTGCTAGTTTATTCCGATTTAAATTATCACTCAGTGGTTGAGCTATTAAGTTATTAAATAATTTAGCTAATTGCTAATAGATACGTTATGTAAGTTAATATCTCCCTCATTTGCCTACGTGGTAGCTGAGTTAGGATAGCTGGTTCCATCAGATTTTATATTCTGTATCAACCTGTATAATACAAATTTATTTTCATAAAAATAGTCTCAACAGCATCATCAACATCACCAGCCTATAAATAGTCCACTGCTGGACATAGGCCTCCCCTAATGAGCGCCATAGATGGCATCGTTATTTGGGGGTTATTGCCCATAATCCCCACGCTGGGCATGCGGGTTGGGGATCGCAGTTCGGTGTAGTTCTTCTGCAGAAGGTGCTGATGCCCGCCCCCCGGTGTGTTTTCCTTAGTCGCCTCTTACGACACCCACGGGAAGAGTTGGGGTGGTGAAATTCTATGCCGACACCACACGGCGTGAATAAAACAAAAATAGTCTAGTTCGGTATAATTGTTTAATGTATGTAATGTATGTACGTAATTGTATTTAATTCAAAATTTTGTATGCAAAATTTTTAATGGTAGAACATAATGGGCATTTATTTTTATTAATGCCTTATTGTATGCACATATGTTTCTGGCAAATCTATGACTATGACATAAATATGACTATGACAATTAGTTAATTTGATTGATATTATGATTTTGAATTGTCGCGGGATATTCTGAAATTCAGTTTGTATTGTTTTAGGTACGAGTTCTCAGTTAGAAAACCTGACCTAGGATACAAAGTTATCAATATAAACTGCCATTGTTGTGTCGTTCCATAATGGGACAATTAATGTTTACCTTGCATTGAAGATGCGTAGATTGTTAGTACTTTAATTACATCAGAACATAAGGCTAATGCGGCTAGCGTAGAGACATTTAATTCCAGTAACGCTGCCGTGGCCATCTGCGGCTAACAGCAATATAGACCATTCGAAAAAATAAGCGCAGGACCACCGTGGTACCATTTCCGAGAGGCCTAATCACGATGGATTTCTTGGACGGGACAGTAAAGGCTGCATTAATCACTGTAATAATAGGTAGGAGACTAAAGGCTGCATTAATCACTGTAATAATAGGTAGGAGACTATCCATTGAATAAAAATCCACCCTGTATACCAGTTAGAGTCGTCGGTCAAATCCTGCTTCACATTCTAGATGTTAATTCATTGGGCTAGATGATGTTGTGTGGATTGTCCGGCATTATTTATTTATTTATTATTATAATTGTTTATTCAGTCAAAATATAGATTCAAGACCCTTTCCCTGTTATTCTTTGCTCGCCGCTCGCTGGTTTAATTGGCATCCAATGTTATGCATGTTTCATTATTAGTGTAATGCACCAGCTATTCTATTATTGTTGGAGCTCGTTCCTCTAATAAATGGCCTGCACATATTAAATGTGCATAGCATATGAGTTACAAATGGAGTTACGTATTCCCTGAATACTGAATACCTCGTGTAGGTCATGTTCTGGTATTATTGGTCTCGCCTTTGATATGAAAACTGCATATTCAAGCATGTTATCTAAATCTGTATATCAAAAGGGACGTTATACCTGGTAATAATTGAAGTACCTACGCCTAATTTAACGTGTATTCTTCCTAAAGTTGTAGATAATAATTGCAATTTTCATCATGCTCAATTTCTTAAGTCAATTTGAAGACAAGGAGCTATGGCGCTGATAAGGAGAGCCCTAGTCTGTCCAGCAGTAGGAACAAAAACTAGCCGAATAAAGATAGACCGACTGCTAGACACATCCTTTCTTATGTTAGCGAGTTCCGTCTGTATTTTAAGGCTAGCTTCTAATCTTATCATAGATTTCGATGACTGCAACCCAAGGCAGCACGGATTGTGATTGCTATCATATGTCCTAATTCAACAGGCAGTTACCCAGTACCTGCAAATTTTCATGACACGTATTCTATAGTTTACGCAGATATACGAAGTTACCTTTTTAGGTCACCAAACTCTATTTTCATCCTAAACTATACAAAATAAAACTATTAATAAGAAACTCCATAATGTTTTTTTTTTATTTTCTTTGTTCAGCATAACAATAAAATAAAATACATAGATTGCGGCGCGCGGCGTTAATTTGGGTCGGGGAAACGCCTTAGAAATTTACATTTAGGTACGAGTAATGAGGCAAGGCACAAGTTGGCAGAACCCATTCCTATCGACCTCATAAAAACGCGAAAGTGCAAAAACCTTGCAAACTTTTCTCATTTACATTCCCCTGCCGCGCCGGGTCGGTGTCGACTTCTTACCGCAGAACTACATAAGTTACGTATCTGGCAAGTTGCGACAACTTCGACACTGTTAGTGTTCCCGACCGCGAAACCACAACCACGAGATACATAGCTGTACATACTTACATAGTGTTATTAATTTATCTTCACAACTTGGTGTTATGAATGATATTATATTATACTAGCGGTCCGCCCCGGCTTCGCACTGGTATTTACCAAAAATTTAATTTTTCATGCGGGATCCCTAACTTTTTTGAAAATATTCTTTAGTCTATGTTCATCACGGAAAATTTAAGATTCTAATGGTGAAAGAATTTTTCAAATCGGTCCAGTAGATTCGGAGCCTATTCAATTCAAACAAACAATCAAATTACAATATTAGTATAGATTTAAGCTATGGCCGTTGCGGTTATACAGTGGTTTCTGTGGTACCACGAGGGCAGAATCCTCGTGGTCGGTACTAGTAACCACTCTTTCCAGCTAAAACTAACGTCATACAAAACACAGTTTGTCTGACGTGTTCAGAGTTAAGAATACGACAAAATACGAGGACAATATGATAGCTTTTATATCAAAAGATATTGTTATACTTTCTGACGCAGATCGGAGTGTAGAAATCGAACAATCATTTGTGTGTTCCAATCAATTAAATTGGTTAATTTTTACACGTCTTCGCGTTAGTACGAGATAAGGTCTGTTCCCAGTAGCAGTAGTTATGTGAGACGCCTCCAAAACAGGCTCGAATATCAGAGCAAACTCTCATAAAATACTCTGGCTGCTGTCAACTCCAGCGAAAAGTTGAAAGCGCAGTTTGAACTGTTTCAACAACTCGGTTCGCTTCTCAGGGAGCAGATTGCCCGCTCCGATAGTTTCCACTGTAAACTACAACTTTTGATGGCGGAAACTGCATCGAACTTAGTTCTAGAATAGTGTCAGATGATTTAGGATAGCGCTTTTGGAAATAGATAATTGAATAAACTTTGGAGATTTGATCGTCTAACTACTGTGTAGGTACGTTTTCAGTCGATTCGATAAAGCCATAAAGACGGCATGAGCATGAGCAGATTTTTGGCAGTTGGTGTTGCTCGTAGGTAGCAAATCTGCCTTCGCGGCCGTAATCTCCAAAATAGCATTTTGAAAAATTGTATGCTTCTAAATTTAATTTCATACTTGATACTGAAACTACTCTCTGTAGGTAGGACGTTCTAGCCAACTCAACGCAGGCTTAGGATGTTGCTCATGACCTAGTTCTAACATTACGTATAAAATAAATAATTTTAAATGTCTAAATACGTTGTTGTTCGCAGCGGAGCCGCCGCCACTAGTTAACGTGACCGTCCATGCGTCCACCATCCTCGCCCTGATCCTATGGAACGTGGCGGGCGATGGGGGCCACCCAATAATAGACTTCACAGCGCAGTACCGCTCTGCAGCGCCCGTCAACGGGAGTATAGAGCCATGGCGGCCTATCAGCCCTAACCACATCAGTCCAAACTCGGTAAGACTATCCTGTAATTCCTATAATGTGGCCAAGGTTGGAGGCCATTCAATTATAGAGCAATATACAAACCCTGGACCTGCTTTGGATATGACATCTGGGACAAGCGTATAAAGGAAAACCATCAAACCTTATTATTATTCGCCTCGAGAAGTGGAAAGCGAATTCTCAATATCACGACTCAGACAGAACTGAGATGCCAGGTTTTTTTTTTTGCGTGATCATAGCCTTTTAGTTTTGGGTCTCTGAGTCAGCAGCCACAAGCCCCAACACTGACACAGGAGTAATTATGAACGTCATTTCCCTAATTTTAGACAACTTCAAAACAAAATCCTTTTCTGTTACAATAAAAGGTACCAATAAATAAACTTAAATGTTCTTGTTACATTGTTGTTGAAACTCGTATATCCGATGCCAACTGCAACATTTATCTAGTTACGCTTGCCTTCAAGTTACTGGACTTGAAAGTACATTTTCTTGACCTGATTAACTGTTTGCTATCTAAACTAGGTTAAACAATCAGAAAACATGTTATTGTAAACTTGAAGTTCTTGGCTTTGTGTCTTTAAGATTCAAGGAGTGGGGATTTATGAACGAAGCAGTTAATAGAAACCAGAACAATAAGATACTGAAAATAGGATAACTACAACAACAACATCAGCCTATATCAGTCCACTGCTGGACATAGGCCTCCCCTAATACGCGTCATAGGTGGCGTGTCCACGCTGGGCAAGCGGGTTGGGGATCGCAGTTCGGTGGAGTTGTTCTGCAGAGGGCGCTGCTGCCCGCCCCCCGGTGTGTTTCCCTTAGTCGCCTCTTACGACATCCACGGGAAGAGTGGGGGTGGTGAAATTCTATGCCGGCACCACACGGCCCGGGATAACTAAGGATAACTAAACGCTAGCTAAATGGTTTCCGTCCCGGCGCTGGAAGACACATGGCATCCTTTAATTCCCTCGTCCCGCTCCGGTAATTGGCAATTGTGAAAAATCTACCGCTCCGGGCGTTACGTGAAGTAATGGCCTAGTTATTGAATCTAAAGATAGACTTATATATCTTCCTCTACTTTAAGCATGTCTGTTTGTAATGTTCTCTTTCTTTGTGTGGTATATCAAAGTATTTTCTATCTATTTATCACTGAAAAGTATCGAAGTGATGAAAATTAAAAGACTCTCCTACCTGAGCTGACTAGCAAGCTAGTCTATCCATCACCATGCCTAGTACTTCCCTGTTCTAGGTCCTATAAGTCGATCTCTGTGTTCAGAATTCCGGTTTACTGAGAGACGTACCGGTTCGACTTCATCTTGAAATTTTGTTCTCAAGGAGCAGACAATTGTTGTTATAGACCCTCACGTTATTTTGCTACCATGAAATCATCCATCTCAAAGGTCTCTTCGCCTTTTCCAGCGTCAAATCGACGTGTACCACTTGGACACAAACGCGTCCTACTGGTTCCGCGTGTGGGCGACCAACGCTCTGGGCCCGGGGCCGCCGGTCGAGGTGCTGGCGACCACGCTGTATAGCGACCAGGATGCAGGTAATACCAGGGTTGGACGACCAGTGTGTTGGACTGGACAGAGACTCTGAGGAGAGCAAAGGTCCAGTAGCACGCCCACTAACGATATGGAAGGATGGTGTCAAACAAACATTCGAGCACCTACTGACCTCTGATCTTCGAAACTGTTAAAGTTAAGCTCCGCTTGCACAAGGATATTTAACCAACTACAACAATATGATTAGTGAGTTGTCAAACCAAACAAATAGGTCAAACTAAATTATGATTATACTTCTAAAATTATTTTTGCAATCGGGTTAGCCCCGCTCCAAAATGGGTCTTTCCGAGATCGCTGAGTGTGTCTTACTTTACGAAGTACATGAGGAAGAGCTTCATAGCTGCTTTAGAGCGACTTAATACTTGGTTTCCAAATTGTACAGCATTGCAACGACGACGAGTCGCAATATCTATGGTCCCGTTGATAGAAACGATTCTCATCTCAGTCAGTCTATCGGTGCTGGTAATCGTCACTCAACAAATCTCTCTCCTTCCAGAACTGTACAAGCGCTTCCTAGAAGGCGCAGAATCCTTCGATACTCGCACCTGGCTAGCCGCCGTCTGCGTCGTCATGGGGACGCTCGTGGTGCTCGCCGCGGGAACATGCGTGGTGCTGTGCCGCGAATGGCGTCGCTCCGGTGAGCCTCCTCTATAGCATCGTCCGCTGCCGAGGCTGTACTTCCTCTGGCAATATTGAGATTTGTTACAACTAGCGTAGGGTTCATATTCCGATGCGCTCATCGTAGTGATAGGGTTCTTAATGCGATGCGCTTGCTATAGGTTTTGAGGGGGCTCGGTATGCCTCCTCTATAACATCATCCGCTGCGGAGGCTGCACTTCCTCTAGCAATATTGAGATCTATTACAACTAGCGTAGGATTTATAGTCTGGTGCGCTCATCGTAGTTGATTCATAATTGAATAATAAATAAGGAGGCTCACGTCTATAAGCCTTTCCTAAGCCTGAGCAGTCAAGCTGTATTTCCTTGAGGAGTATTGAGACTAGTTACCACGTGTTTAGGGTTGATAATTCATTGTTAATTCCCTTTTAATTCATTTATATAATTGTAGGGTTTATAGATGCGCATTGTCGTAGTGATAGGATTTATTTGATAGAAAGTGCGGGTAGTAGACAGCTCTTTTTTTTTGCTGTTAGCATCGTTCGCTGCCAAAGCTCTATTTAGGACGTAGGTACTAGATTTGGCAACACTAAGATGCGCTCAAGCCCTTGTAAGCAACATACATAACCGTCATAATTGTAGAGAATAAATGAAGGTTTATTACCATAAGATCTGTAGGTTTTCTTAGCTTTAAAAATATGTGAAACCAAAATTCCTAGCGACCAAAATACCTAAAATTAATTAGGGATAAAAACTAATAAAGTGAAAAATTTATAGGCAAACGTGTCTCTCCATTGATCTGAGAATTATGATATAATTTTATTTCTAAAAGATATTATTATGATAGTTCGAATAGATATTAGGTAGAGGTAGGAAATAGAGAAGAGCTCCGCCTTACTCATAAATAAATTGTTTAAAATGTATATTTATTCAACTGCGCAAACAAATAATTAGTTTAAACAATGATATTATTTGAAGTAGCAAACAAATTGCATTATAATATTATATTTATAAAGATATTCAAACATCATTACTCTATAAATCGAAATGCAATGAAGTAATTTAGTTTCTTTTTTCAAAACGAGTCATAGTCACAATATATTTTATTTATCAGTAGGGTGGATATAATTTATTAGGATTTGAAGAAATAAAAGCAATAATAAGTTTGATTTACTTAAAACTTCCATTTTCGTAGTAAGTACAATCTATTATATAATCACAATTTACAGATTTAAATATAAGCACAATTATATTTGTTTTGTATAAAGTTTTGGTGTTAGTAGTTTGTATTGATAAGTTACCATTTAAGTGCCAAGAATTAATTTAATTATTACCAAATCAAACGTAGTATAAAATTATAAATTAAAAACAAAGTATTAATTATTACTTTATATGTAATAAATATTAATTAAAAAATCATAAAAACAAGGAATTGAGAAATACAAAAAGACATATTTAGTTGTTTACTATTCTGCTACGCAATTTGGTGCTAAGCATTGATAATTATTACGATTTAAATTTAACCAAATACGAAATTTAGAATCTCGCCTTATAGAATAACGTCTTGCTAAAGCTATCCTACTATAATAATAAGTATTAAATTATTTAGTATACATTCGATGAGTAATGTCCATAGAATAGGAATTTCTTCAATGTATTATTAACTTTTTTCTAGACTACAATTTTAGACCTCAGTATAACATTTTTAAAACTCCGTATATTTTCGAAATGTATAGTTTGAAAATCGAACACGTACACGTTCCGTTATTTGCACACGCACAGTATTTTTTCATTGAGGAAAATCTTATTTCATAATCAAGGTATGACAAAAGTATTAATAAAATAGATTTACGGACCAAAAGAAATCTACGATACGTCAATTATCAAAATAGATATGTATTTCAATGAAGCTTTCTACTTTTAAATCTTACATTCCTATTATAGAATAGAATTAAAATGTTCATAATTTTGCCTTTCGGCTTAGTCGTTTGCTACAACCAGTATAATAATAAACATACCACTATTTTAGCTGAACATTAGATTTAACTTCACGCAAGTAGATTAATTAAACTGACATAAATAGGTATCAGTATAAAATATAGGTTTTGTATAAAACATTAAAACATAAACATAAATAATACGCTTACTAGAAAAGCAATAGATAAAGTAAGTTCATAAATAAATAGGTGAGTCTAAATTATATAGCAAGTACTACTTAGGTACTTGCTATATAATTTGCTTGTTGCACAAGCAAATTATATAGCAAGTACCTAAGTAGTAGGATTAATAATTAGGTATATTAAAATAGTGATGTTTACGCTAATAATCTTGCCAAATAAAACGATGTTTATCTACTCTAGGAATTTATTTAAATGTCCGACGTTGGTTTCCATACCGTAATGTATTGTTTTAATTTTTTTTTGATACAGGGTGTTTCGTACATCGTTTGCCAAAATAAAATGGAGGGTGGAGGGGGATTTTAGCAACCATCTCGATCCCCTCTAAAAAATTTGGCTCTACGGAGGGTTTTATGTATTTTTTTGAAATTTTTATGTGTTTTTACGAAAATATGCACATAAACTTAAATAAAAAAAAATATGCAGTATAACCTCCATATTTGTGATTTATTTTAATTTGTTTTGTTCTTTGGTTCGATCGAAACTATAATTACTCATAAGCGATAGCTAGGTTTTTTTTATCGTCTTACAAAGTTTCGAAAAAACAATAATTGGAATTAAAAGCTCGACTTAAAAGAAATTTAAAAAAAATAAGCGTTGTTAAGTTCTTCCATTTATTTTAAAAACTTATCTAGTCTATACCCTTTCTAACGGTATGAAACATGCCGTGGAAACTTTTAACTAACTTTACTAGTTTCGTTTTGAGGGGGTTGAGAAGTTAGGAAAAAACCCCACCACCCCCAATTTTATTTTTGCAAACGATGCACCGAACATCCTGTATATTACTTCGTCATTAGTGCCTGTGTTCTTATCATTGAGTATCCCACAAAGATATTGTCTTATAATATGTGCCATAAAAATATTGTTTACTAGAGAGGAATTTCAAACGTAGATACAGTACGATAGGAGAGACCAACGTTTGTCGTTGAAGCATCTTTGCAATGCTGTAAATAAAACACCATGATCTTGTGATATACTTCGGACCATTTCTATTTAAATGACCACTATCTAAACTAGGCGCTGCAATAATATATTTTATGCATATAATGCACTACTTTATACTATAAGCACATTTGTAGATCTAAGAATACTTGTATAAATGGGACAGGATAATAATATTTCACTCGAATAAATTTTATAATAGTGTTAAAGATTCCATTCTTCTTTGCTTCTTTCAAACGAACCTTAAATAAGTTTGGACAGCTGTTTAAACTTCATACTTATATACCAAATACAACCTATATGATCTTTAAATTATGTAACATGAACACGGTATAGAATAGAAGGTAGAATTTATTTGCAGGCTTACAAAATTATCCTAGGTTATTTATTTGAAGGTTATAAGTATTTGGCTGCTATTTAGTTAGATTTAGATTAGCTTTAAATACTGTACGAAAACAGTTAAATCATTAGCGAACTACTTCAAATTATTCGATTTATAGTTTTGGGGATTGAGACCATTTTCAATTCCAAAATTACTTTCTTCAATCACACTAATGATCGGTGGTTGGTTGCATGGGTTGTCGTTTCTTATATTATAAAATTGAGAACGGTCTCAAAAAGCGAGTTTTGTTTCTAATCGCATGACTTTACCTAAGACATTTTACGCAAGTAATGCTAACTTTTTTATTCATATTTATTTTCTTCTTCCCCTCTATCGCACTCGCTTGGATCGCACGCTTGGACTGCGGGGCGCACACTAACAATCATACACACACATGGTACGTATGACTAACCCGTAGACTATTCCGAGGATCCCGATGTGATGGAGCTAGTGCCTAACATTATCCTGAACCCTGGCTTTATGGAGATGGACCCCATAAGGCCGCGTCCTCAGAACTTCGCCACTTCCATCATCAAGTCGACGGAGTGCCCGGGTCCCGGCAAGCCTAGGAGGGTCTGATTTTCGTCTATACTGAACCTTAGGATATTGTACCGCACTGATTCAGGAGTCACCTCATGATCTCAAGCCTCGGGTGGCGGTTATCTGACTGACTGTGAAGTGTATATTTGAAGGACTTTTATCGTCAAGTACTCGCCACTAACATACACTGTAGCTTAGCGTCCCTAAACTGGATCTTGGCATCCGATATAAGACTTCCGGGTACATCTAGCATATTACGAATTCGCAGCATTCATCTAGTCATTTAGTTGCACTATGTTGTGGCGAGTTCCTTACAAATAGGGTTGTGGTCGTGTGATATTTGTTGGTGGGTATCAGTCAGAGATTGTCACCTTGAGATTCATCTCGATGTTACATAGCGCTGCTGCCGCTTTCTGTTCAGATGGGCAAGTCATGTTCAAACGAGAAACTTAACTGTGTTCTACTTTATAAACGTCTAAAGTGTAACAATAGTAGAAAATTGTATGATTTTTTATTGAATGAAGACTTAAGACATCAATTATCAAAGATCTTTAATGACTTGTGTAGAGTAAAAGTATGGACATATCAACATCGGGGTCGAATCGGGCGGTAAAGTATTCTAATGGTTTTCAGCTGATGCTTAAGCAAATGCTAGAAAATTTGTGCTCTCCAAATTGATTATCTCAATGCTGGACTTATATCGCAGATGTGAAATGTACATTTTCGGAGTTATAACGTCTTACTCTATTTATTTTTCTTTATTTCTCATATTTAGTCAGTGTTTGAGAAATCAATTTGAGATGATAATACTTAGGCTTATTCCTAAAACTGAGAGAGAATAATTTCTAGTTGTGTAAGAGTTCGTGTTGTCGTTAGAGGTGGTTGCCATAATTAAATACTTGTGTAGTATATTGCGATTATCTCATTTTTATACGAACTGAATGCTTGCATTTACTTTTGATACGTATTTTATAAACTTTGGCGTAACACTAATGCTTTTCACTATCCTGCTGGCAACCCCAAAACTGAATGTACTAAATTTTTAGATGACGTATTGCTTACCGTTCAATGAAATTGTTAATGTTGCTAGTTGTAGGATATTCGTACTCTATTACTTTTATTCGTTTTCAATAATATATTTTTATATAACATGATCTTGATAAAGTCAATGAAAATTCAAAAGTTGGTGTCGTTTTCCATTATTTTTGATTGTGATTTATACTGTGATTTTTTACATTTATATTCGTTCTGTTTTTTAATTCTGTAAAGTAAATTGTACTGTGTAAAAATAATTGATATTATATCGTATTGAGACTGGTGCGATAAAATAAATAATAATACATATATATACGTAGCAACATAGTATTTTAGATAGTGAGTAAGCTTTTACAAACAGTATTTCATGTTAATAAGCTGCTGGTTAAACACTAGCTTAAAATAACGACACTGCTTTAAAATTCATCGTTCACTTGCTATAATGACAATATGGTAGTAAATATACATGATAATAATAATATTGACAAGACCCAAGACACAAAAGGCAATGAGGCAACGTCGCGATTTTAGTATAAATCTATATTTTTATCAGAGATTGGAGAGATTGCGGCGAAAACGAAGTTACGTTAAACGAAGTTGTTGTGAAAGTCCAGAGTGGTTTATTTTTGTATAACGAAGCGAATGCATATCAGGCGCGCCTTAGAAATCATATTATGAACAAAGAGTATAAATATATAAAAATATATACTTACATTGTGAAATGTATGTCTTTCTCCTTCGATCTTCAGTAGAACTCGCATGTATAGCCGGATTTATTATCACACATAACTTTTTTACTTAAAAAACTTAACTTTTATCCTAAACCGCTTGAAATATTTAGATTATACTTAAAACCACAATAAACAATTATAACTTTACTAAAAAGTATGAGCTGTGTAATCCGTTCAGATTCATCATATTATACCTATTCCCTTTACTTTAATTAGCACAAAATAAAATAATTGAATATTTTGTAAATCATTCAGTCGCAGCTATAGCTTACCCTTTGTTCAAATGATTCGTATTTTCTAAGACACTAATTAATGATTCCTAAGCTATACATGCAAGTGTTTACTTCCTTCTCATTGCCTTGCTGTGTGCACTAAATTTCTATCTTTATGTAGTGGTTGAAGTAGTTTAACTGATACAAAGTTCTTCTATATTCCTACTCAGTGTTGTGCTTGAATCTCCTATACGAATATATCTAGTTTTATAAGAACGTATTTATTGGCAATTCGCAATCTGCCCGACTCGCGATCTATTTGCTAACGTGTCAATTAATTATTGTATTTAGTCGTGTATCGTGGTTTTACTTCTCACTTCTTTATTGACTATGGCCGTGTTTTTGAGGTTGGATATAAATATGCATAAAATTGTATGTGATGCTTTATTTGCACGATTTCCTAGTCCAAATTGTATGGTTTGCGTTTGTTGCTCGAAATAATAATCACCTCTTTAATAATAGTTCGTTTTCATTACTAAAATAATAATAGAAAATTATTTGTTTATGTAGTACCGAATAATCATTCTCCCGGTGCATGACTAGGAAACACTCTCGGGGTCCTGTTTTGAGAACTCTAATTTGTAGATACTATTGAATGAGTAGTGCATATAAATTACGTTTGGAACATTGAATGTGAACAAATCCCAATTAAAATAAAATCCTGATAATGAGTAATCTGAAACGGCCATAGTCATGTGTGTTTGCACCAATTTCGTCTTCAAATGTTCTTCCTTATAAACGAAACAATTATTTTTGTATTCGATGAAGAGTTATGGTAGGTATGCTAAGAAATATTGCACATGATTAAATTAATAACAACGCTGTAAGCTGCGGGTATTGAGCTTAAGACCCCAATCTTTTGAACGATTGCTATTCACAACTCACTTGCTCAATCATATCACAACTCTTAGTTGGTCACCTCATGCATTTGTCAATTTATCAGATACTAGCGGCCCGCCCCGGCTTCGCACGGGTATTAAACAAAAATTTCAGAAATTATACACACTAAAACGATGGGTTTCACAGTTTTCATACGGATCTTTACTTTTTTTAACAGCATTGGGGTTTTTGACATTGACTCGACATTCCAAAACTGACACTGGCCGTAGAGAAAAAGCATGCACCGTGCGCTATACAACCTCTTTTTCTATTCTGACGCGCCATAATAGAAAAAGAGGTTGAATATACAGCCCACGGTTCAATTATTGAATTTTTCATGCGGATCCCTAACTTTTTTGAAAATATTATATAGCCTATGTTCATCACGGAAAATTAAGGATTCTAATGGTGAAAGAATTTTTTAACTCGGTCCAGTAGTTTCGGAGCCTATTCAATTCAAACAAACAAACAAACAAACAAACATACAAACAAACAAACAATCAAATCTTTCCTCTTTATAATATTAGTATAGATTTAGGGGTTAAGCTCTACAACGCCTATTGTGTGCACATTACGAAAAGCCCGTCCTTGGGTAATGATTTCCAATCTATAAATACAAATGGTTTTACAGCTTCAGTAAACACCAAATGTACAAAACGCTACATGTAGTTCTTGAGACATGCTTAGATAGATAAGCCAACAGTATAGATAACCAAAGTTGTAGTATGTTCGTTAGAATAGTTATTTAGTTAGGAATATCACGTGGGTTGTGGCTTTTTGTTAACAGTTGAATAAATATTTAACTTTTAGCAGAAATTTATGAATATCACATCGAATCATTTCATATTTAGTTCGGAGATAAAGCTAGGTATAGAGGTAAACCAGATTATTCAACTTTACTTGAGACACATGCTAACTTCAAAAAGTGTTTTCATGATTATGTATTCAAATAATTATACATAATAATGTAAGAGTTGAAAAACTCTGTCCAACTTCAGACCTAGCTTTGATAGATAAAATGTTTAGTTGAACGCTAGCGTAGAGTTCGTATACGGTAGGCTAACGTACGTCGAGAGTCAAGACTGGTACGAGCAAGGGATGACTTTTGTAAAGATACGCTAGTAAAGATACGGCTTTTTGCTTTTAAAAGTGATTATATTCTTTTATCACGGTTCAAATCTTTCAGTTCTGGTGAACTTATACATTATCGCTGTTACTTTTAATTCAAATTTCTCTCAACTTGGAGCTATTTCTATGAGAAATTTGCTTTTTTCAACAGCTTATGTTACATAAACCAGAAAACAGTAAAACATAACCAAGCGATTGCTTAAATGTGAGCAAGATTTTGTTAACCGGGTAAGGAAAAAATGAACTAGCCTTCAACATATTCAAGATATGTGCTAGTATTAAAATTTGTTGCTGTTTGTTATCAGTGTTTGGGATACATTACAGCGAGGAAGCACTAATAGGCAAAATACGAATTAACTTTATGAAACACTGTTGACTTTTAAAAGGAATTGACAACGATCTTGAAAGAATATCACTTAGGATATATCCATTATGTTACAGCATTATAACGGTACCTATTATTCGGTAAAATTACATCTCAGATAATTCAACTTATTCCTGTTTTAAAATAAAACGCAAACCTTTATTTTACATCTAAGTTTATTATGAAATATGTTATCCTGTCCCACTTTACATAAAGTAAGCGATCCAATGCACAATTGTTTGACTATAAACTATTTACTATTTTACTGACACTTTCTTAGTGAAGTGCTTTATAGTTACGACGTTTAGTATACGCGTTATAGAAATATATTTAAAAACTGTGCTAGTTTAACATTCTACTGCATAACATCATGTTTACTTATTTCAGCACATAAATTGTTTATTAACGAAATAATAACATCTTACAGTAATTTATGTAATGGTATAAACGAACTTCTATTTCGAATCCTGAAAAAGTTGGTTTACACATTTTGTAATATTTGTTGTGATTTTGTAAAAGTTCATACTTTAGTTTTGTACTACACATTGCCCATATTTGCGTGTTTTTTTCTTAGTTTAAAATGTTATTGTTGTGTTAAATAAAATCTTCTATCTAAAACAGTTACCTACTTTTTAATAGGTTTATTACTCTATCAGCAGTAATCACATGAATTTACCGACTGATGTTTTTACTCTACGAAGATGTGATACTTATTAGGTATTCCAAAAAGGATTGATTGGTATTCCAAAAATGTATGTGCAGTAAATTTATATTTTTAGTTATTATTCTATAAAATAACCAAGATATGTAAAGCAATAAGGGTGTTGGGTATTATTAATCCCCACTCGTAAGCATGTTATTTTTAAATGTGATTTGCATATAATTCGTGATCCTCATAAAAATAGTGCTATTTTTCTGTCTGTATTGTACTTTTTGTTATTTCGGGCGTGTTTTCTCCGGTGCTACTCGAAAAAACTGGAAAAAAAATCGTTAATGTTTATTAAACTTAGACTGAGGCTAAATAATTAAAATAAAATTAAGTCATTCTCAACTCGCCGCGTTTGTCTAAAAAGCGTTTTTTTTCCTGAAACTATGAAAATGGTTTCCATTAATTTTGTGGGACTATGATTAGAATACAAAATGTTATATGATAATATTCATATGATTTACCAGCAAATTTCCTTCGAGTAGCATCGTAGCACGGCCTATACATTGTGATTCTCCGTGACCCATTTCTTGGTCACATTTACAAGCCATTATTGTAATGTTGGAAATCATTCCCATTAAAAGTACATTTTACACAAATACAATTATTGTAATTTTATTTTTCCCTTCACATTATATTCTTATTTGGTACAGTGAATAGCAGAAGCGATTGTGAAAATTCAGATACTTTTTGCAAGGACACTTAGCAAGACAAGTGTTTCTTATTATTTACTATGAACACTTCAGTCTCCACTCCACTGATGTAAGACTTTTCAGGGCCAAATAAGAAGAAACTATTGTATTAACATCCAATGAGATCGTAAAGACTTTACTGATCCGATCACGTTGAGGGTCGAGTCCTTATTCATATAGGTATATTTTTATGTGGAAGAAAGATGACAATACAATAGTAAATTCGTTATGGCTCTGCTCTGCACTCACAAATCTGGGACGCTAACATAATATTAGCTGAACAGAAGTGATTTGCTAGTACTTACACAATTACACAACTCAGCTGTGTTAAAACCCACCCAAAACGATCACTCTTAGGACCATTATCCAAAGACATTTACTCGGTCTTTGCTATTATCTAAGTAACAACCTTTTGGCGCTTACAGACAAATTTTATACACATAACTTAAAAATTTGCATAATTGAGAACGGACAAATCTATCTCGCGCTCAATTTATTGACAGGACCTTTATTGGTCTTAATAGAAAATGAGAGGTGATCCTTTTGAATAGTAATAACCACAGCTAGGTTGTGCTAGTAGTGCTTTTTACACCTCTTTTAAAAACTATTACTTAAAATAGGTTTTGAGACGTAGGCTGTATCGAAGTGCAACAAGTTCGGTCGATCAAGAACTTGCCCAACAATTTCCATCAAATGGGATAAACGGGATGTGCTTTTATCCACTGGTTAACAAAGAGTGTATTGATAGGTACCTAAGTGTCCTAAATCATATTATCTTTAGCAGATCTAGAATTTCAGACAGAGACGGATCTGTCTCAAGCAATTAGCACTAGAGTTCTTTTACTTGTTTCATATCGCTAGTAGTGACGTAGCTGAAGACTCGTGGAAATTCTATACCAAAGTGATGATAAACATTGTGCTTTAAATTGTGTAGTAGTAGGGGTATAACGTCTGAAACAAAGTAGTTTTATTAATATCAGCAATTGTTTTAACTAGTTTTCTAAACTAGTAGTTTAAAATAGTGGTCCGCGGCAAAAATTATAAATTACACATACCCGTTGGGTTACATTATAGAAGTTTTCATAAGGATCCCTAACTTTTTGGAAAATGTTCTGTAGTTCATCACAGATAATGTGGGATTCTAATGGTGAAATAATTTTTCAGATCGGTCCAGTAGTTTCGGAGCAATTCAAACAAACAATCAAATCTATCCTCACGATAAATTATTGCTTTTTGATTTACCTACTTGAGAACAATGAAACTCAAGATTTTGTAACTTTTTTAAACAGGTGTCTTATAAGTAGGTAGCTAAATCTTTTTTTTTTCCAAATAATTAGAAATTCTTTACAGAAATTAATTTTTTTCTCGCTTGAAACTTAGATTTTAGATTTAGTTTGCAGATCAGTGCCAGAACAAGCATGGATGTAGAGTGGAGTGACAGCAGAACATTACTTGATTACCCCTTAGGAGAAACTGTCGAAACATCGAAATTATGGTTGGTGCCTTCATAATGTTTTTACCAACGTGAGTATAAAACCCAAGCTTCTAATGAACCAAACCTGCAGTCCTGAAAAACCTAATGATGAGAGATGAGCTATATCTAGTTTAGCAGCTAATTTTTCGTTCAAAATTTTCAAATTCCCCATTTAAATTCTTATCACATATAACATAATGCCTGAAGGTTACAAATTTTTTATATTCGGAACTGTTTCAGCAGTCGGCATGAAACTCGTAGGTAAGTGAAATAGATATCATCAAAATCATCAACAGCCTATAACAGTCCACTGCTGGACCTCTAGGCCTCCCTCAATGAGCGATAGATAGATGGATCATTCATCATTTTGGGGTTATTGCCCATAATCCCCACGCTGGGCATGCGGGTTGGGGATCGCAGTTCGGTGGAGTTGTTCTGCAGAGGGCGCTGCTGCCCGCCCCCCAGTGTCTACCTTAATCGCCTTTTACGACACCCACGGGAAGAGTGGGGGTGGTGAAATTTTATGCCGGCGCCACACGGCCTCGAAATAGTTATGAACCGCGTAAATAAGGATTAGGATTGAAAATGTCAATCGTTGCGCGTGCGGGTCCGCATTACATTTTCAATCTTAATCTTTCGCTTCTCATCCTATACCACAGGAACACTGATAAAAGGCGATAATGATTTACTTACGAAAATGATTGCGGCTAAGATGAGGTGAACGGTGCCCTTGATTTAGCTTAAGCATTGTCATTATCATCTTTCTGAAATAAAATGTATGAATTGATTGATTGCGATACTATCACGAAACTATAAGCTGCAGTCAGCTATGATTTGATATTATTGATCGATGATATTATTGAGTATTGCCTCAATATCACTGATCAAATCCCTTCAGAAGTTGACTGAGAAGAAGTTTAGCGGTTGATTAATAATTTTAGCAGAGTGGAAACTCCGAAAATGATTCCTTTAGTGGATAATGAATGAAGTGATTACATAAAACAAAAGAACTACTGAGTAGGTATCCATAGATTCAGCTCTCTCATCTATAGATAGAGGGAAACCATAAATAAAGAAGTTGAAATGATAGAGTGAAATACAAAAGTAATGGTAACCAGCCAACAATACCAGCAGTGTCCTACCTTATAGTCAAGATCGAGCAAGGCCTCCTCTAGCCGCGTGAGGCCAGGGTCATCGGGGGTGAATACCTTGCATTCATCGTCGAAGTACTTCGTCATCTTAGCTTTCAGCTTCTCTCGGTACTCGGAGCGAGCCAGGCGAGATTCTGCCAGCACGTCGTCGATGTAGTCCGAGGTGGTCTTGTAACTGCTGGATATATTGTTTTATGAATTTAGCAGGTGTAAGAAACTTGGCAGTAGAGTTACTGGTCTAAGAAGTATTTAGGTTGGTAGTAATAAAATGGTAAAGAAAGTAGAAAGAGTAGATTAGCTGGTAGTAAGTGCGTGAAAGGAAGGTTAAGAGCAATAAATAGAGAGTAAGAGATGCGTCTGAAGGAAAGGCTATAGCAATATTGGTGAAAGTGTAGAGCAGAGAGATAGTAACAATGAAATTATCTTACCATTTTCGTTATAGCACCAACCAAGCCATTTCTCTAAAAAAATTACAGTAAATGGACCAATGGACCTATCTGAAATGACATAGTACGATTGTACAGATGGAGTTAGTGCAGTAAGCACGACTTTCTTAATTTATTTTTGCCCTGCGCTACTCCTAATAACGGCCAGATTCTAAGAGCATTCTAGAACGAAGTTTCGTCGTCATTATTAGATCTTTGTTATTCAAAATTAAATATTTCTATTCAATAATTTGCTTTGAAAGAATCAACCTTCTCTGCTTGTAATTGTTGTGTTTTGTCATGTCCGTCCAAACTCCGTTTTATCATGCAAGCACTTTTACCCCCGCTAACCAATCTACACCTCTAGGCAGCAGGCTACTCGCCTGTATCGCCACGGATAGAGGGAGCTGTACCGCCACGGCCTTAGGTCACTATACCGCCACGAGTAGTTGTAACTCGGCAACCCATATCTGTAGTAATACCGACTGTAGGGTTCGTACTCCCAATTGTACTTATAAGTCACAGGATCGTACTTATAAGTCCAGTAGCCATAATCATCATATTTGTAGTAAGGCCGGCCGTATCGATAAAACGTCGACCATGGGATGTAAGAGTCGCTGCGGTATTTCGACCAGTATTTGTCATAGTATCTGCCATGCCTGTATTTGTATAGAGAGTCCAGGTAGTCGGTGGAGAAGGAACGGTTGACTGCCTTCATCAGGTCCCAAGGGTCGCTGTAGCGTCTATTCTTGAACTGCACAAGTAAATTGAGATTATTGGATCGATGTGTGTGATGAAATTTGAGAATGGTACGAAAGTAGTGCTCTTCAAGGAGAAATAGACGGTAATGCAAATAGTATGTATGAAGGCTGTAGCGTGATCGAAATCTTTACGTCTTTAGAGTTTATTTTTCCTTGCAGAGCTTACGATAAATATCTCAAAATTTATGTGATAGTAGCGATAAATGCGTGAGAAATGAACGTTTGCAGAGCGATAATGAAAACGACAATGAGGTGGCATGAAGTTGAACTTAGCTGTTCGAATTAGAAGATTCTTCGCTCTTCAAATATATTTCGTCATTCAGTTCGAGTCATGCCCTGAAAATGTCCTTTTCTCCTGTAAAAGGCTTAGTAAAACTCCTTAAATCAGCATTTATTAATTCATTAAAATCAAATTAAGTATTATGTTTACCATCTAACATAGTTTATTTCTTGGATCAGTTAACAATTCAAATGAACTTACTCGTTTAATTCTATCATAATCAATATCAGAGTCTGTCATAGCGTTGGTTAGAGCAACGCTCGATGCGGTATTAACACTCTTGTCCTCGACCTCTTCAGTGACGGTTAAGGACACAGGAGTGGGCAGGGTGTCACGTGACGTCACGGATTCGATGTCCTCGAACTCGGGGAGTTCGTAAGGGGTGACCGTAACCTCGGGGATTTCGAGGTCGTTGACTATTTCGGAACGGTTCTTCGGTAGTGTATTTAGGAAGGATTCGAACATGTACATCTAATGTAGATGTTGAACCTGGAAAAAAAGGTTTTAGCGGGTTTTTACTGTGCTTGGTTTTAGAAGTCAGTCTTGTGCAGTAAAATATTAATAGTCATGAAAATGACATAATAAGTATGACAGCTTTATTTGCTTAGGCTCCAGGTGAGTAGGTAGGTGATCAGCTGATCAGCCAACTACAAATAATTATGGATCATTAGCGCATTCCGAAGATTGATTTTTTGATGATTAAATCCATTGACTCAACGTCTAGCAGGTACATAATGCCACGATAGGTAGGATTTTATATTCTTTATCAAAGTTTTAGAGCACATGACACTTATCACATTCTTAAAGTCTAACTACGTGACTTTCGGCAGATCTTCGTAGTAGGGCAGGTTCTGTGAAGTTGCTTACGTGCTTCGAATCAGTTTCACAATATGCCAGATATCGCATATGGCTTCGTAAGACACTAGCGGTTTCACACGCATATTGCCAATATAACATCATAAACTATATCTTATCGAAATTTCAGCGCTTTCTTTTCAGAAACGTTGGTGTCGTTTGATTGCGTGCGAACGTTATCTTCACAAACTTTTGACTTTCAAATAATTGGACGGTTTTCAAAATGTATAGTAGGTAGATCTTGCTTAAGTCGCGCATCTTGCCCCCAAAAAGTTGAACTACGCTATTGATGCCGGATGATCCCGTTCGTAAAGGTCAACTTTAATCTAAGACTAGTTCTTAGATTAAAGTAAAAAAAGTTTAATAAATTATTCTATGTCTCTCCTATTTTAAGTGCAGGATACTTCACAACTCGTTCCCAACTTTTATCAGGCTCTTGCAGTTATCCTCGTTAATTCACGTAATGTTATTAATAATATTCACAAACTAATCTCGACTCACCTCCGGACCTTCCCTCAAAGCCTCGCACGTTAACTAAACCAGAGCTGGTCGGCTAGTGAGTAGGGAGTACACTACAGTTTAGTCGATAGCGTGGAGGTTCGGTACCACGCAACTTGCATGCCTCCCTGACATCGCAGCCGGGACCGTGAATCAGAAACTATCTTGTGTGCAGACAAGTGGGGAGGGGAAACGCTTTTCAGCCGAAGATCCTAGAGCCTTCGTTTTGCTTTTAGTACTTACTGGTTTTTGTTTGGCCTGCGCGTGACTGAATTTGAAGACAAAACGACAATATGAGAAAGTAAAGGTTTCATGTTCTCTTCTTTACTTTACTCATGTATTAAAGTTATTAAGTAATCGATTTATTTCCTAGGTCTAATAAGGTCTTCCCTGTATACCTAATTTGAATCTTCTGACGTGTCCTAGAGTCCTTTAATTTGTAAAGGAAAAATAAGCTCTTTGAATATTGATCAATACTCGTGTTTAGAAATTTTATTTGGATGAATGGAATAGGAGGATGTATGTTTGTAACGTATATGCCGCATGCCGGTTCAATCGGGATTACCGGTTTGACATTCATCTTAGTACCTACCCATAACACAAACTCTGCTCAGCTTAGGGCTGCATGATGCTGTGTGGATTGTCCGGCATTGTTTACTATATGGATGTTTAATTCTAAACCTGGAACTAAATAGGTTACTTTTTAACCCAGAAAACGCGAGTGAAATCGGAATAGAAGTTAATACCTACTAATTAATTTTATTTGCTCCTGAATGAACCGCGTAGGCATTATCATCAGAATCAACCCCGTCATAATGGACTCCTCTAACTCATTTCGTGGATGTCATAAGAGTCGACTAAGGGGACCAGAAAAAACAGCACCCTTCTGTGTATTTTAACACCTTCGGGTGATCACCGATCCCCTGTCTGAGTGCTTATTTTGTAAGCTTAAAGAAATAAAATTATTGAATCAGAATCTGAACTTGCTATGGCGATTGTGGCAATTCTTCCTATGAAGCAGTGTTAGTTGTGGCATAGTCGACCTTAAACCTTAGACCTACGACCCTTTTTGACTGTGATCTCACTCGGGGTAATCATTGATTTCTGCGGAACGTGAACCCGCGACCTTCCCTTATTACGGGACAGATTAACTAACTGCGCCACGAAATCACAAGTCTCGTAAAGAAGCGGTAGAGGCCGAAGTCTTGCCGAAATGGTAAACTATTATTAAATTCCTTTTTGACTTTTTATTATAATCTGGCATCTCACAAATTATAAAACAGCGGTCTACTACTCGCGGATTAGAAACTAGCGGTCAGGCCCCGCTTTGCACGGGAATTTAACAAAAAATTTACACACGTTGGGTTACATTATTGAAGTTTTCATACTACACTAACTTTTTTGAAAAAATTCTGTAGCCCTAGCTAGTTCATCAGGGATAATGCAATGGTAATGGAATCGGTATCGGTCCATTTATTTCAGAGCTTCAATTTAAACAAACAATCTTTGCTCTTTATAATATTGGTACCTATAGGCGAATATGAAAAACAGTTTGATTTGCCACTGCTCTAGAGAGATAGCGTGATTGCGAAATATAATACATTTCAGGGTTACTTTTTATGTTAAGTACAGCAAAGGTAAGGATACTGTTTATTCTTGATCAATAAATAATAAACGCTAGCAAAATTCCCCGAAGGTTTTACATGAAACCTTAGTGAGGTACCTAATACATATAAGTACCTTCCTAATACATCCATAGCTACTAGCATATTATATAATATTATAAATGCAGAACTCCGTAAGGAACTCTGTCTGTATGTCTGTCACATGACCTATCGCCCGAACTAGGCAAGGGGTCAGATCTAGTAAAGGCGTGTGAAGAACCTGGCATATTTTTTTATTATTCGAACAATAAAACATTTTAAAAATATGCTGGAAAATCCACACCGCTTCATCTAGCCCGAAGCTAAGTAGAGCTTATGTTATGGGTATGTACTAGATGACGAATATACGTAATAAGATAGATATAATTATATATTCTATTATACAAATAAAACGATCAGAACATGCGGAACAAATATCTGCAGATTCTACAAACAATTATCCGAGGTGAGGTGGGCATCGAATCCGTAACCTCCTGCGCCACCCCGACCTACGCCCACCGTGCCACAGAGTTTATAGTTATAAAAAAAATAATTTCACTGAGAGTTTCTTTATTAGGTACTTCTACTATACCTTCCAACTTTTATAGGTATTATCTAAAATAACTATGTAATAAAACAATCTGTTTAGGTATATAATTTTAACGAAAAAATGGCTGAACCTAGTTTTATAAAATTTCCTTACCCTATCTATACATTTCCCCGGTATAAATCTGAATCTAGTATATTTCCGTCTGATGGCTGAACGGATCAAAAAGAAAGGCATGGCGTTTCTTTTCTGAACGGACGTAAAGCCTGCTTTTTTTTCTGAAAAAAACCGTGTGAAGCTGAAGGCAGAAGCTAGTTATTAGTACTAAGTTTTTGTTTAGCTTTGACATGGGGCGTTTTGTTACAAGGCTGCGGTGCCCTTGGCGGCTCCATAAAATAAAATATGAGACACTACCTGTTACCTATTGAACATGAATAGGTATTTAATCTGGCATTTAATGAAGTATTTTTTGAGTACAGTCAGCTTCATACAAATAAATAGATTCGTGTGACCAAACGAATGCGTCAAATGAGGGGTGTAAATTAACAAAAACTGCTGAGCTGAACAATGAATTATTTTCTGGTTAGTTTCTTACGCACCTTCACTTGTTTTAGCACAAGCTCTCAGACACAAGAAGAATTAACATAATACTTATATACCTACATTGGATGCCTTAAAAAATATTACACGCCATTCCATAATAGTATCTAATTGAATACTTAATAATACATAGGTATATTTTTTTTGACATTCTAATAATGATATGCTTCCGAATTGTGTGTATTATACCGACCTCAACTTGCTTTAAGTATTAATAATATGAAGAATAAATGTATCAAATTTTCAAACTAAGAACTCGTAATGTTGCAACGCTCTTACAGGTGGAAGATTCTACCTATTAAAATGTAACACCTTGTAATGGACATGAATGCAATAAATAAATAATGCCAGACAATCCACACAGTCATCTAGCCCCAAGCTAAGCAGAACTTGTGTTATGGGTACTAGATGATTGATATACATAAGAAAATGTAATTACAGATATTTTTTTTATTAGGTAGGTATAAATTGAAAACGACCAGGGCATGAATGAAATAAATGAATAAATTATATTTGCAACTTTTTAAGATGATCGTTGGATCAAATGTAGGTACAGTCAGTGATGAGGTTAAGTACCTATCAATGTTGTTTCAAATGACATCTGCAAATTATCGGCGATGCACGTGGCACGTGTAAAGTGTCAGTCGGTTCCTTACCTTTAATTAACCAACGCATCACGTTTCTGAACGCGTGTAAACCTCTAATCACATATACATACGTTCTTGTTACCTATGCGTTAAGTATTATTAGTATATTCTCTGCAAATGTCATGTGATTAGTCCATATAATTTAATTTTCACATTTATCACCACAGAACAGTAATATCTTAACTCAATAAATTGTGAAATGGGTATCGGAACCGATTCAAAATTATGCCGCACATACATTTTCAAGGGTGAAGTCACCCTCACCTTTTTGTACTCGACTCAATTGAGAGGGATTTGTTTATCACATAACAAACGGATTTCGTCGTGAAGTTGTAGTTGGTGAATCATTAAAAATCTTCTATTGAGGCCTATTTTGTCTTTTCAGCTACTTAGGTGCCTATCTAAAATGTGCTATCATTCTTTCGCTTTAACCTATAACTTTTGATGTGATTGCAGCCTAATTATTATAAACGATTATATCGTTTAGCAGCATTGTGATTATATGTGTTTCTAGTTTAGTTTATTTATGTCCCTATATTACCTAGATATGTTTGTATTTGTATGAATTATATTGATGCAACTAATTTTTCTGTTGCTCTACCAACTCCTAAAATACCAACCACTATTGTACGTTTTTAATTGAAATTAGATAGATGATTTTATATATATATATATATGTATTATATATAAAATCATCATTGTAAATGTTGCAATAAACTGTTCATTCAATTAACTTCTACGTTCGGCTGCGATTGGTAACAAGTTTTCCGAAGGTGAAAAGGAGCTAGCATAAACATATCAGATTAAAAAAATCAGGTCTAAATCCAAGTCCATGTGACGATAAAAAGAATTGGTACGAGTTTTGCTCCAACTCGCTCCAATTTCGCTTCTTTATATTAGTTTACTAGCGGTCCGCCCCGGCTTCGCGCGGTATATTATACAGAAACAAGATTCGTCAAGTGCGAGTGTAACTCGCGCGCCGAGGGTTTTGAACTTTTGTCGTCTAGGTACGAATATTAAAAACTCTGTGAACGGTGGGCCAAAGTCCGCCTACGACGCAGGAGGTTGCGGTTTGATTCCCGCCTCGGGACTAATATTTGTACGACATTTTAATTTACGTATGTAATTTATTTTTGATGTTTTCTGAAATAAATGAATTTTTTTATTTATTTTTGCGCTTATTCCTTCCTATTTTCTCTATCAGACTTTGCACACAGTATTGTCTTATCTACATACCTCTTACGATGATCCAGAGTCAAAAGCATTAAAAGATGTAGCTGTACTTTTATGTAAAAAGTATCTATTCTTTTATGTACAAAATACATACAGAAAGCCAGGAAGGCAGATCGCAAAGAACTCTTTCTATATTCTATACGGGCAAGTAGCCTTGAGTCACACGGATAATCCAGTCTAGGCATGTGGAGTCTAGCCTTGTCCTCTAATTTAAGAAACCACAAAAATACCGGATCGAATTATGTAGGTGTAGAAAATATTAGTTTATGTTGCAATTTACGGCTTTTGTAAGAATGAACAAGCCAAATTGAGGAAGCCAGGTGCGGTACCTGCTAACTTTTGTAGTTTAGGGTAGTAGGGTATTTTGGGTTTGTCGTAATTCTATTATTTTGGTTGATTCCTTTGGAGTGAGTTGCTCAAAGTAACAAAATCTTTTGAATTAGTGTAGTGATAATAATAGTGTATGTGCATATTGTGCATAAGTGCGCATCTTAAAGAACACAAGAACTACCATGTGTCTTCGCCTTTAGTAGAGACATTAAGAAAACGTGGCGTTCTTAGTACTACCTAATATGGTTTTATAAAATTTAGTTAAAACTAAATTTAGTTAAAACCTATTAGTGAAATTTTGGATAGATTGTAATTTTAATCTAGAGTCTAGTGGATCTAACATTAATTTCAAATGTGTAGGCACCGTAATGGACATTAATAAAAAATATTTTAAGTATATTAAATTATGCATTCAGATTTAGATCTACTGTCCGATCAAATCAATATTTCTGCTGCTTTCAAATCAGTAGTTGAGTACCTAGCCCACACACTATCGTATCCTGATAACTGTGATAATGATAAGGCGTTGCTCTCCGACCCTGACAGTATCGTTATGGGACTCTACCGTAATAATAATAACCTTGAGTTAGTACTGGTATCAAAACATTCGCATCTCCATACCCGTGTAACTAACCGACACAAAAATTCCTGCTCCATCTTTTTGGCAACATCACAGCATAATCGTTGAATGGGCTCTATCCATTCGATAGCACAAAGCGTCGGAAGTGTTTACGCTGGCTTTGTGGCAGAGTGCCCGAGCCAGTCTGCGCGAGGCAGCGGGGCAGAGTCGACGTCCGCCCCTGCACTTGAATCTTCCACCTCATTAATCTGTGGTTCTATTGCGCACCGGGCACAGTGTATCAACTAGTGATTATCGGGGATCAGCTGTGAATTCGTTCTCAGTGATGCGTCGATAGCAACGGCAGATGGACGCGAACGGATCGCCGTCCCTGCGGCTGCGCGGCGGCGTGAACAGCACCAGTGAGAAAAAACATGAGATTAATCAGTGCACCAGTGACATGTCGCCGGAGACGCAGCGGCTGCTGCCGCCGACCACCGAAACTATTATGACGAAGCCGTTCCCGATTCGAGGTAACACTAACATCTATATAGAAACTTGCATCACAGCTTGCGTCTCGTCTGCGCTGGTGTCTTCATTATATGTATAGGTGTTAAGCACCGTATTCTGAGAATATTTAGGGTTAAAAATACGATGAGCACGCGACAGCTGTACGATTGCAATGTGACGGATGCGCTCGGCTCGCCAAGGCACAAGGCTGGACCCTCCGGAACCGGATTTGTTCTAACGCTTGTTTAGTGTTAGATAATGTCGATCATTTAACATAGTGTTTTTCTGTGACTAAAACTACAATGTTACGAAGGTAAACAAGGCGTAGTAGTAGCGTATGTTAATAAATAGAAATTTAAATGTTTTCAACACAAGCATTATATTCTGTAATCTGTAGTTTTAAAATGTAAATAGTGGATTTTTCATAATATTTGATAATATACCATACATATTCATACATATTTCTTACATTTATGATATACCTACATACCTAAAGCTACTAAAACATTAAAAGATGTATTTATATATGTATACAGAAGGTAGGTACGTAGGTGTTTGCGAGGTTTCCGAATTTTATGTACATAACTTTACCCAAATCAAATAAAATGAAAACAAATCATTATTCACACAAAATCTAAAAACAGTGAATCACGCTCTAGGTAAATACCTACTAAATAAACATCATCGGCTGTAATGTAACCATTGTCTATACTTATAATGAGGAAAGATTTGATTATTGTTTGTATGTTTGTTTTAATTGAATAGGCTCCGAAACTACAGGTCCGATTAGAAAAATCTTTCACCATTAGAATCCTACATTATCGAATATTTTCAAGAAAGTTAGATATCCATATGAAACTTAAATAATGAAACCCAACGTGTGAGTGTAACAATTTATTTGATACCAGAGCGAAGCCGGGCGGACCGCTGCTGCTTGTTAAAATATGTATATAGTTAGATACTAAACTAAATTAAATCCATGAGTTCAAATAGATCAGTAGGTACAAAACCAATAGTACCTAAATAAAAACATTACCTAATTGTATATGTGCTTTGTTTTGCGGTTAAAATAAATAATAATTGTGTTTACGATCCAGTAGACACGCGGTCGGTGAATACGATCCAGTAGACACGCGGTCACGTCGTGCGCGGTTTGCGCTTTATCGCCGAATGCCAGGCTTTTTGAATAAATTTACTGAAATAAACGTTTTTTCTTAACAATAACGATTATGTAGGAAGGAGTACTTATTGTTTGAAATCGGCGGAGTTTCGGCACGGTAGGTTATTTAGATAATATTAGGTACCGTAGTTTGGGTTTAGAATTTTGGTTTTGTGTTAATTTTAACTCCGTAGTCTTATTTCTTTCTTGTGAAGATAAGCGTTATTTCTTTGAGAATTTAAACGCGTAATTAACATTTAAAACCTTGGAAAAAAGATCCAAAATCATGGTCATTAACATCAAAATTCTTTACTTACAATAATCCTTTATTGTGCACTTAAAAAAGAACATAGCAAAAGACATTACAAATTGCCTACTTTATTACTACAAATCATATGTACCACCTTAATATCCCGCTTTGTTTTTGTATGCCTGTGTAAGTTTGTTTCAGTATGAGACAAAATCCAAAAAAAAATCCTTTGTGCGATTTTTTTATCACGACGACAAAAGAAAGAATATGAATCATAATCCATTTATAACTCCTAATCTCCGATAAAACATAGTTCATCATACCTGTATTTCCTATTGACAAATGGCAGAGACATTATCTTTGACAAACAATTACTCTAATCTTTACATTACAGAGAAAGAATATGAATCATATAGGTATCCATCCATTTATAACTCCTAATCTCCGATAAAACATAGTTCATCATACCTGTATTCCTATTGACAAATGGCAGAGACATATCTTTGACAAACAATTACTCAGGGTCTTTGTGATATTGATTTCGGCAGAATATCAGCGCCGCTACTCCTGAGTAGTAAGGCATTAATGCTGAGCCGAGACCATTATGCCGCTGTAGGTTAACACCTATCTTTTTTTTTTATTTTTTTATTATTTTGTGTCTTTGTAATAATCCTTAATAAAAATTCGTTATAAAAGTAAAACGTTCCTAATTTTTCTTTATCACAAAAACGTTTTCAAATCTGTTTTGTACCTACCTACTGTGTAAGCAAATGATTGTCTATGTCTACAAAGGGGTATTCCCCTGCTATTTTACTTACTCATCCATCGCTATGCTTGTAAATCTCTTTACTGTAAGCTCTCGGTGAGCCTAGTGCTCTCAGGTAAATTTAAATTATGCATTTAGAGACTAGAATATGTAAAATATTAAAAATATATATTCAGCAACTTAATGTTTGTAATGTTTGTGTTGGTGCTCACAAAAGTTTATTATATTTACAAAGTTCATTGCATTTGGATCACTTGCCAGAATCCTGTAAAGTTTAAACAAGCCATATCTAGTTCAACCTAAATTAGGCGCTGAAATCTGGACGCCAAATCAGTCTAACCGGTTTCTGCGAGAGTTAAACCAGATTATGTTGATTGTTGAGCATGACTGTGTTACATTAGTGACCTAATGGATTCAATTTGCGAGTATAACTCGCGCACTGAGGGTTTCGAACTTTTGTCGATTATGACAACTTTACTAATGGTTAAATTTAATAGAAAGCTAGTTTGGGTGGTAATGGAAGAACAGATATAAATCTCGCATGTTACTAATTATCCGCATAATGCGTCAGGACACTAAAACAATAATAATAAGCGATTGGTGTCGGATCAGAGTCAGTATCAAAGCATCGTAGTGTCGCGTAGATAACCTCTTTTATCTTAGAAATGTTAGGTACCATATCAAAATTTTCATGTCCTGTTTAAATAAAAGTATATTTTTAGACTATGAGCAAAGAAACAAAGATAAGTGGCCAAATATTCGTTTATTCTTGTAATAGCTAATTAAAGTGCGGGGGGGACACAAGAAAAAAGCTAATTAGGTACCAGTGAGATTTTTTATTTATGGAATTAATGTAATGAGATACTTTTATTACCTTTTAATTAGTATCAAAGAAAATTACGATGATATAACTAAATTAGAACTATTATTTACAATCGAAACCATTGAGCTAATTGCAGACTGTTGCAACTTTAGGTACCTAGCTCAACTGATCCATATCTATCTATAAGTATTATTTGGAAGCGTCCCTAAGACTCATCCTATAAATTATTGTATGGATCTAACTGTCCATTTAAAGTTTCAATGGAAAGTTACAATTTCAAACTAACCTACCTTACAAGCTCGTGATTTTAACCGATTTTGGATATTCTACGACTTAGCTTTGTTGCTTGGCGACAATATGTGCAAAATCGAGTATTATTAATTAACTAACTAGATTTATATACCTAAGCTTATCAGCACTAACCACAGGCATGCAGCGATGCGTCAGACAGACATAAACATTGTTATCGAAGGGCTAGCTGAGGGCAGTAGGAACACGCAGTAGTCAGGCCGTGACTGGGTGTTAGGATTTAGTAACATCATCATCAGCCTATGCTAGTCCACAGCTGGACATATGCATGAGTAGTTAGGATTTAGTATAGTTGGACATAAACTGCATATAATCAGTAAGAAAGCGGCGTTTCAAATGCCGACATGCGACGCAGGAGGTTGCCGATTTGATTCCTCGGGCGGGACAAATTTATTTATTTACAAATATATTTAGAAACATTATTCAGGGTGTTCTGGTAGTTTTCTGTGTATAATAAAAAAATATCTATCGAGGTTTGTCAGTTATCTAGTACCGATAACGCAAGCTCTGCTTAGCTTGGGGCCAGATGATACGGAGTCTTTCCAGCATTATTTATTTGTATAGAGGGTTAAAACCGTTATTAAAAAAGTAATTGCTATTAAATAATACGAGTATCTATAATTGAAACAATAGAGCTAATTGCAGACTTTAGCATACAATTTACAGGTAGCTGATCCATATCAATACCGGTTGGAAGTGTACCCAAGATGCTGGCTGCATATTTAGTAGTTCCACCTACCTACCTTCGAATAATTGTTCTACATACAAATATGTATGTATAAACTTATTTGTTCTTGAAGTGACAAAAAAGGTCCTTTTTGACACTTCAGTAACGAAGGACTTCAGTAACAGTAAGGTCCTTTTTGAAACTTCAGTAACACAGACTTTTTTGTAATTTTTAAAATCTATTATGAAAACTAACCTCGGGACGGGAACAAGTCAAAAAGCTCCGACCTCCCAGGCCAAAAAGCTCCCTACCGACATTAGTACCTAAAGATATTATTCTGTACCTACCAAAAAAAAATATATTCTTCCTACATTACATAAGACATCATTAGGGTTTTGCCATCGGTTGCAAAACCCTTATGAAATCGCTTTGGGTCTGTTTTGTGTTTTGAATCCTTAATATCTCAGAAACTACTGCAGCTATTGAGTTGAAATTTGAAATAATAATACATTTTGTGCGCCCGCACATAGTTATAGAAAAATAAATGAAAATAAATGAAAAATCAAAATGAAGATTTTCCATACAAATTTTGAAATTGAAATTTTAAATGGAGCATACGAAGTCAAAAGTGGTTTCAAATGAAAGGTACACGTTTGTAGATTTCAAAATAGTTTTTGAAATTTTGGTAGGTTTTATACTTTTTAAAATATTTTGAAAAAGGTCAAAAAAATGACCGTTCCCCCCCCCCCTCTATCTCCGAAGATTGCAGAGCGATCGACGTGATATGTACCAAGTGTTTGTAGATATGGATCTATATTTTACAGGAAAAATATAGAGAAGTCTGTAAAAATAACAGTTTTTGAAATATGGTCAAAAAAGGGCGGGAAAAATTTCTGAAGGGCTGACTACCCCACCGAGTTGGGTATCAAATGAAAGGTATTGGCTTGTGCATTCCAATACAGTTTTTGAAATTTCGACAGATTTTACACTTTTTGATATATTTTGAAAAAGGTCGAAAAATTGACCGGTACCCCCCCCTTATCTCCGAAGATTGCGGAGCGATCGATGTGATATGTACCAAGTGTTTTTAGATATCAATCTATATTTTACAGGAAAAATATAGAGAAGTCTGTAAAAATAATACTTTTTGAAATAAGGTCAAAAAAGGGCGGGAAAATTTTCTAAAGGGGTGACTACCCCACCGAGTTGGGTATCAAATGAAAGGTATTAGTTTGTACATTTCAATACAGTTTTTGAAATTTCGATAAGTTTTATACTTTTCGAAATATTTTGAAAAAGGTCAAAAAATTTACCATTCCCCCCCCATTATCTCCGAAGATTGCAGAGTGATTGATGTAAAATGTACTAAGCGTTTGTAGATATAGATCTATATTTTACAGGAAAAATATAGAGAAGTCTGTAAATATAATACTTTTTGAAATATGGTCAAAAAACTAATTTTCATACAATGGGGGCTATTTCATTGAGAGTAATATCAAATCAAAGGTATGGATTTCGACAATTCAAAACAGGTTTCGAAAATCGTCTAAGTTTCATACTTAGTGAAATAGGTTGAAAAAAGCCGAAAAAAAATTGTAGGTACCACAACCCACTTAAGATTAGTGGGTACTTATCTCTGTAGTAACTGTAATAGGAGTTCCACAGTGCACCAAAACCGTTTTTCTCAAAATTTTTGAGAAGAGATAGGTATGTATCCTAGATAATCCACACAGTATCATTTAACCCACAAGCTAAGCAAAGCTTGTGTTATTGGTATTACTACGATAGCTGTTATACTTAATAAAGTATAAGTATCACATTAGATGATTTATTTTTGTGTACTGAAAAGGACTAGAACACCCGAACAAATAATCTGAAGATCCTACAAATATTACTCCCGAGGCAGGAATCAAACCTCCACCTCCTGCGTTGTAAGCCCACCGCGCCAAGAGGTCGTCATATACGTACCTACCTAAACGACAAAAGTGCAAAACCCTCGGCGCGCGAGTTACACTCGCACTTGTCGTACTTGTTTTTAATTACACCTACCTACATTGAACAACTTTCTGCAAATTGTTCTATCATTTTTAGACACGTGGGAATCCTACGCCACAGATCAATCGTTAAAATCATCAAAAGAACAATTCTATTAGATCTAAGCTAGATATAATTCTACAACAAACAACAATGTAAATAAACGATTGTGTGTTATCATATCATATCAGCTATTATCGTACTATCAGAAGTTAATAACTTACCCATTATCTTATACATTGAACGGGTAGGTAAGTCATAGCAGAACTTTATGGCGGCCATGACACACCGTACCTCACGTACAATATTATTTTATTATAGTACGATACGAATATTAGGTACCTACTTTATGTTATTAAAAACAAAGCAAAAGTGCAAATTATATCAACAAATACTTACGCACTTCAGTAACCAAAAAAATTTGAA
Organism: Eupithecia pulchellata; assembly: GCA_963931895.1. Classification (NCBI taxonomy): domain Eukaryota; kingdom Metazoa; phylum Arthropoda; class Insecta; order Lepidoptera; family Geometridae; genus Eupithecia; species Eupithecia pulchellata. The sequence continues at coordinate 880,055 of OZ007533.1, read as the reverse complement.
TTCGATATTTAGGTTAGTTGCACATACTAAGTATTTAGTACATGAAGTGATAAGATTCATTTCATTAGGTATGTAGTTACAAAGATCAGCTTAGATAGTACCCAACCCCATAACACAAGAACTAATATGATAATGTACCTATGGATTATACTGCACGAGTTATTTATTTTAGTACTTATAGAAAGGGCAAATTTATCAACAGCGAAAATGACAATTAAATAACCAAATTATAACTAGTATTTACAATAGAAATAATTGAGCTACACAATTGTACCTCAACTGATCCAAATAATAAATAAATTGTGTACGTAATTTTTAACAAGGTTTTTTTTTTCGTCAAGCCCATCAATTATGTACGAATAATCCAAGGTTGATAATTTATGAAACTAAAAAAAAAATAGTACCTAGGTACCTAAGATGAAACGCAATGGAAAGGAAGAGAATATTATAAACAAAAATGAAAAGTAAAATAATTTACAAGCGATCTATTTCACCTATTACCATTTTTTAAAGGCCATTTTCAATCAAACTTGCTAGTAGGTATCTACAACAAACTATTCGATTACTCACTATGACACAAAAGCTATAAAGTAGCAGAATAATAACTATCATTGTGTAGGCGTCATTGGAGATAATAAGCACTTCCCAGCAGGATACCACACTCGAGAAATTGTCGGCAAATTACCGGGAATGGCATTCTTAGCTTTCATCTTTCAACTCTGTTATTTGCAATTTGCTCAGTCCTCCCTTTGTAGATTAGCAGGTAAGTGTAGCCGGGTTATTCCCATCTGATCATATGATCAGATTGTGGTTGCATCTGATCAAATAAAAAGTTCCCGATGGATCATTGATCAGATGCAACTACTTTTTTGAATTAAATTTTGTGCCAACGGATCATAATTATATTTTTGGCGTGTAATATTACTATGCAACTAACAACCTTTTTCTATACGACTTTTTTGTACTTATTAACTACCTATTTTTATAGTTCCTGTTGGGTTGAGAAAAATAAAAAAAAAACTGATTTTGATTAAAAAATCAGTCTTATAATTGCAAAAATACTTAAAACTTTAATTAAACAAAATCTACAATAAACAATTCTTAAAACAGATTAAATACACAGAACAATAATTCTGGGGTGCCAGATGAATTAAACGATACAGACGAGGAAGATGAGCGTGAATTATGAAAAGATGATTATTAATTATAGTGCCTAGGTAATTGTAGTTGTTATGAATTTAAATGAAAATTGTTTTAAGGTTCCTGTCATCGTCAAATTAGCTGACGTCTTAAGATGATTTTGAGATCCCTTAATCGAGATTTGCCTCCTGCACGTGTATCGCTCAACTTTCATCGTGTATAGCTCAACTTTCATCTCGAAACGTCAGCTGATTTAAAGATAATTATATTATAATTCAGTGGTAATAACTGTTTCATTTGTTGATTGTGTTCATTGTTATTATTTTGTCAGTAAAAGTACAACTAACCTATTTAATATTCGTTTTTCGTGATCTACATTCTTAATCTAATTAGGTTTCGGTATTAGGCTTCATTAACGAACCTATTTCTAAAAAAATGATTTCATTATTGTTTACAATCACAACATTTTCCTAAACATTTCTTAACTGTACAACATAAAATGCTAGCATGAACAAGGCAGTTCGGGTAGTTACGACAAAATGATTTTCATTAGCTAAGGTTATAAAAAAAATTTAACGTCGTAATGGACACCTCTTCAAAAATATCCATGTGTAAGGGACACCTCTTCCTAAATTTCAAAGTGTAAGGGACATCATCTTTTAAACTATTGAGTTTAACGAGGTTAAAGTTATATTTAGCTATAAATCAATTAATTTTAAAACATTCTGTCTAAAAAGCATCTCAATAGGAAAAAAAATGACAAAGTTGTGTTGTGACGTTTTAAAAGAACGAATTTTGTTTTTTGCTCTCCTGTAAAGCGTGGGTTTGTCCCTTACGACATTTCAAATTTCCAGCGTCGGTATTTGCTAGACGTTACGTAGGTACGGTCAGAAACCACAGTCGCTAAACACAAACTAAATCCATATTCGTAGGGGTTTCGTTTGGAAATATAATAATTTGATTGTTTGTTTGAATTGAATAGGCTCCGAAACTACTGGACCGATTTGAAAAATTCTTTCACCATTAGAATCCTAAATTTTCCGTAATTAGGGTTCCGTATAATTTTTTTTTAATCAATAACAATAACCGTTCGAAGCCGTCGCGGACTGTTAGTTAAATATAAAGAGATGGTTTCAACAAGTGCGATAAATGGCCATGGCGTCATATTGCTAATGTCAAAAACTTTAAGCTGATCTCCATCAAAGAAATTTTTTATTTTGGCTATCTTCAATATCTATAAAAGCCTGAACTAAATAGGTACTTACCTATATATTTGTTCTTCCTTGTTTCCTTAGTTAACTGTGACGCATTGTGATAATGATAAATTAGGTAGGTACCTACTTACAAGATTTAACATCCGATCTTATTATAATATATTTATTGTTATTAAATGAGTTTTTAACATTAAAAAAGCAGCCAAACTCTTTTTTTAACATTAAAAAAGTAACCAAACTCTTCATAAAAGAAATAGCTTAACATTTCCTTTTGAAAGTATGTACCAAGGTAGGAATCTTGTGTTTCCTAGTCTTTTTGCTGACTGTACCAACTTACAACTACAACACAGATAGCGTAACGTCAGTGACACCGCATGCTGTGCAATGTCAAGGGTACTTTATGTACGTACGTACGTGACGCGAAGTGAAATAATATAATTTGCGCTTCCCCCTCCCACTCGTACCTACCTCCACCTAATCTTTCGAAGTGTGGGCATGCCATTCAACGAACATCGACATCGATTTGGCAACGTTCGATATTGTTTTGACTATAGAAAGTTCATAGGTAGAATGTATTGGCTAGTTGCATTGTATGTAGGTAACTGAAAGCCATAGGACATCATAAGTATTGATAAAGTTCTAATAATGTAAAATGTACCTAATGTGGGTATAATAAATAAGAAATAGGACGTAGGTACAGTACCCATATATTTTATTGGACTTTGTCTCCAGCTCATTAAATATATAATCCATATATAAGCCTAAACGATTGATGTAGGTAATAGTAGGTACTTCAATAGCCTAAATATGAAACGTTACTGTTAGGTACCTTCCTAATGTAATATAATAAAATACGAGTAGGTACATATAATGATATAAGTATAGGTAGGTGACCGTTAATTAATTAACAGCACGAGGTTACCGTTGTTTAGTAAAATATGGCCATTTATTTGCAACGTGATAGTGACGCATTAATTTCTAACCATTTCTAACGCTGGCATACCACAGAATACCTGTTTTACAAAGGTTTTACAATGGTTTTACAGCATTAGTGTAGAGTACCTTCAGTGGACGAAAACTGAGAGGGCTTTTTGCATTATTTTTATAACGTTCCGTTCCACGCTGTAAACGACGAAAACTTCAACGTTCACCATCGTCTAATCTACCATTTTATAGGCAATCTTAACGAAAATAATTGCGACCTAGAATACTTTGGAATCGTTTGAAATTAGTTTTATTTATCATTTTGTTATTTATTTATTACAATGCTGATATGCTATAACCTGCAAGAAGAAATGGAACGGGTTCATTAATGTCACCATCTATCTCGCTGTAATGTCAACGTCAATCAGACAAAAGTTCACTCAGTCGTTGGATTTTGACAGATTCTTGAGTTCTTGTAATAATATCGGTGGGGACCGGACGGGCTTAACGAATGCAAATTTAATTGAATTTAATATTTAAATCGAAGTATTATCGGTTTTTAACTAATAAAAACATATTTCTGTGAAAATGACGGACGACGACAAACGTGCTGAGGGCTGGAAATACCTCAACAAACAGTTTTTCGGAGATGGTTTGTACAAAAACATAATTTGATGAATTCGAGTAAGAATTTTCACTAGTATTTGCTGTCGTCACAAGGACATTTCCGTCTTTTTACTACGTAATCGATTATTTTCGTTCTTGCCTCGCAACAGGATACATCATGATGTGATTGAGAGGCAATCATGATATATTAAGAACTTGGGTTGTAAGTTGTTGTTGAATTGGGTAAATAAATCGGATTTAGCTTCTCATATCCCTGTTTTTATAATTAAATATAAAAGCTTTAGAATGATAATAATCATCAATCAAATAATCTATTAAATTGGGTCAAAACCACATCAAGAAGTGTGAATTTTCAATACAGTATGCACCGGTTAGATCATTACACTTGGTCTGTCGTAAATGACTCTATAAACATATGATAACTTTTTTTTATCCACTATCTTAGCCCCCTATACATTTATAGAAGATAATTTTTCATACCTTTATTGATTAAAACTTTTTTGTGTTAGTCATAATCAGCATGCCAACACCCATTTGCTTGATAAATATCTCCTTTTTTCACTGTAACTCGATCAAAATGTCTAACTCTAAATTAGTTTATCACTTCACACTAAAATTATAAATGTGAATGTTTTGATGTCGATGTAGACAAATTTTTATTATTTCTTTATAGAAAAAGTACTAAACGGATTGAGCTTAAAGGCGCTCTAAATCAATTTACAATAATTCAGAATAGAATGGTATTATGATAATTCAAATCTATTGAAGAGGAATACAATTCTTATTCCAAACATCATCAACACAAAGGTTACTTTTTCCCAAAAAAAGCGAGCACTAGCAAAAGTAAAAGGATAAAGAAATATTCATTACAATATTGAGCCAATCAAAAGTTTCCGCTTATAATGGAGCCTGGAATGAGAAGTAACCTTTGTCATTTGTGCAAAACAAGTTTATAGCCACTGGAAACATCGATAGGTTGTTATCAGTGGCTAGTGTTTATGAAATGTTGTGAAAACAACACTGTATATGCTGTATTTATGATTACCTACTTGATTAGCAATAGACTTTGATGTGTAATAGGAAATTTGATAGTGGTGTATTCATTAGAAAGGTATGCCTTACTTATAGAGATAACTTCATTTATAGATGAATGTGTGTCATGATTATTTTATTTATTTAACATAATCCATAGTCCTTATTCGAAATAAACTTAAATACATGTTTTTCTTACGACCATTAACGGATTTACATTTTATAGATGGATAGTTTTAAACAGACAGTCAAAAAGCAAGTTTACACACAAGTACTAATTACAAGGTAAAGATATAAGTTAATCATATAACATAAAGTAATTAAAAATACAATATACTTTGTTGTACACCAGAAAAAGAAAATAAAATTGTCTTACAAAACATGTATCAAAATTTCAAAGGGCAAAATAGAGACAAAAACCTGATACGAGCTGCGCCTTACTAAGAATAGAGTATTTGCGTTTTCTTGTTCCTAGAATACACAAAAATTCCTTTATTTTGTGTTTACAAAAATAATTTAATTTAGGTGGAAAATATTTTACTCCATATCAGTTTCAATTCAGAGGTCGCTGAAACTAAACTAATTTGAAAGGGCTAAACATGATGCCATCCTTTTTGGTCATTATGCACCATTTTAAGAGTGTGCAATATTGCTGTTAGAAATTATTATTTATCTCAAATCTGTGAAAGCCAAGTATCATTTCCTTATTATTATATTAAGGTACATATTTAAGGAAATGATACTTCGAACTTTGATCTCGGTATACATGTTTTAAAAATAAGATTGGTGAACATATTCTAGATAAGACTTTTTTTAATTACATGTGTTCCACACGTTTTGCTATTTATCTCAAAAAAAACTTTTTTGTTGTATTTGTTTTAGTCAAGAAACCTAGATGTATTTCTTTTAATTATGTTTATTTTTCGATTGAATAGAATAAAATATTACTTTATTGCACCATTGATTATTTTATTTTTGTAATTAGTTAAAAACAGTTTTGGCGCTAGAAAATACCGATTAAACCGACAAATTCGAGATAACTATGTTATGCCATTCCTCTCTAAATCAATCCCTTTGCGGCGTTATTGCATACGTTTTAATGCTGTATACATATAAATTAAGTTGGGGCGACATTTGAATTGACACCATTATTGGAGCAAATCGTAAAAGTTTAAAAGAATTAGCTTTCTCGAAGTTTTCGTTTTAGCACTATTACCTTTTAACCTTAACCTTATTAGTTTTTGTTAAGTTTTCAAGATGTCCTTTTAAACAACAGAGAGAGTAGGTACAGCATTCAATTTTGTGAAATTGTACTAAATTAAGCTTATGATTGGAACTGTAAATACATTATAAAGATCGTTATTCTATTGTATGCCAATGTAATAATACACTCGAGAGCAATGAATCCGGGTCACACAAAGAAAAAAAAAATCTCGGAAAGTAAGAATGCTAGGTTAATGCAACTAAGGGTTACTTTCCGAGATTTTTTTTTTCTTTGAGTGACCCGGATTCATTGCTCTCGAGTGTATTTTGTTATGTATATCAGTCATCTATATAGCACCCATAACACAAGCTCTGCTTAGCTTGCGGTTAGATGATGCTGTGTGGATTGTCCGGCATTATTTATTTAAATGTTGTTTGTCCATTTTGCAGGTGAACGCGCCAACTACGTGAACATCCCTCATGTGATAGCTATGGTCGGGCTGCCGGCCCGCGGCAAGACGTACATATCCAAGAAACTGTCGCGATATCTCAACTGGATCGGGATTAATACGAAAGGTGAGCTATCGGACCACGGCTTAATATAAAATCTATGAAGGATGAAAGTTAATCGTAATGCCCTTGAGGGTCACAAAGATTGCTGCATTAAAGTCCCGAAAAAAAACTATAGTGCGTCTGTAACATTCAATACAAACTATTTTGCATTATGTATGAGCTGCGTCAGTTGGAATATAAATACAGGCCTGCAAACTGTATTTGTAAATGGTTCGCGGAACAAAACAATAGAGAGAGGCATAGAGAATCGAACCAACAACCTTATGCGTCTTAGATGGACGACAACTGCTCCACAGTCGCTAGAACCTTGTTTTTGAACCCTAAGCTTATTTCAATAGTCTTCTATAATATGCTTAATTTGTAAATTTGACATGGCCAATGTTCCTATTTTGTGTGTGGATTAACCAATGAACTGAACATATAAATTCAGATTCCTTAATTGTCATAAATCTACACTTCTAGGCTATATTTATGCTAGATTAAAAGATAGGTATCCTTACTAAAACTTTAGTAAAGTACCCAAAGGTTTAAAACATGCCATAAAACATCTTTCGCATGCGCTGCGGAAACTATTGATGATAGAACAAAAATCTGTTCTACAATATTAAAGAACATGTCAATAACTACAAAAAACTACGCGATACTATTTGTCCAAGTATTATCGTTTAGTCACAATAACTACCCGTACGAAGCTGGGAGGCGCCGCTAGTCAAACATAAAAAGTGTAGTGTAGAGATATCACTCTTAAAGGTACTTATTTAAATGCTGAGGGGATGACTCGACAAAACATGACAATTATAAATAATAATTTTGCTCTATAGGCAAGTTTTAAGTAAACTAATGAACCAAGTTGTAATTTTGCCCAAATATTGTAACATTATATGCTATGGCGCTCATTAGGGGAGGCCTATGTCCAGCTGTGGACTAACATAGGCTGATGTCGATGATTGTAACATTGCAGTGTTCAATCTGGGCGAGTACCGGCGGCACGCGACCACGGCGTACACCAGCCACGAGTTCTTCCGCGCGGACAACAAGGAGGCGATGGCCATCCGCCAGCAGTGCGCGCTCGACGCGCTGCAGGACGTCTGCGAGTGGCTCGTCAAAGGGGGGGAAGTCGCTGTAAGTGCTTTATACTGAGAATAGCGGTCCGCCGGTGTTTGACAAAGATTTTATTTTTCATGCGGAGTCTTAACTTTTTTGATAATATAATATACCCTATTGCCTATTTTTGCCTTTTCATCAGGGAAAATTTTGGATTCTAATGGTGAAAGAATTTTTCAAATCAGTCCTGTAGTTTCGGAGCCTATTCAATTCAAACAAACAACAATCATATCTCTCATACAATGACTAAGAAAGTAGATGTGATTCGTGTCCGCATTTTTACTGATGTGTGTCGCGATGGAGGAAGTCCGCCTGTGAAACAGGAGGTTGCGGGTTCGATTCCCGAAGATTCCCGGGACTAATGTTTGGTACGATCTGCAGATATCTGTTGAGGGTGTTCTGGTTGTTTTTCTATGTATAGTAAAAATATCTATTTACATTATAATGTACAATAAATTTTATTAAGTATATCAGTTATCTATTAGACGACCTCTGTGGCGCGATGGGCGAAGGTCCGTCTGCGACGCAGGAGATTGCGGGTTCGATATTATATTCGATCTATTATCTTCGATAATATTTGTACGATCTGCAGATATTTGTTCAGAGTGTTCTGATCTTTTTCAATGTATAATAAAAAATATATATCTATGTATATAATATATATTATGTATTATATTATGTATATTGTACCATATTGTATTATGTATATCAGTCACCTAGTACCCATAACATAAGCTCTGCTTATCTTCGGGCTAGATGATGCTGTATGGATTGTCCGGCATTATTTATTTATGTAGTGTTATTCCTACAGGTGTTTGACGCTACAAACTCGACTCTGGACCGGCGGCGGATGATCCGCGACATTGTAGTCCACAAGATGGGGTTCAAACTCTTCTTCGTCGAGTCAATATGTGATGACCCTAGGATTATTGAACAAAATATTATGGTGAGTTACTTTTTGTGGGGTTAAATTAATAAGGTCTTCATAGGGCTGCCATACGATAAAAACATGCAGTCTGTTGTGTCTTACTGCTGGGTAAAGACATCCCCCTGATACTAAAGCTAATGATGACTGCAATTTCTTTTATATGAACTACTAGCGGCCCGCCCCGGCTTCGCACGGGTATTAAACAAAAATTTCAGAAATTATACACACTAAAACGATGGGTTTCACAGTTTTCATACGGATCTTTACTTTTTTTAACAGCATTGGGGTTTTTGACATTGACTCGACATTCCAAAACTGACACTGGCCGTAGAGAAAAAGCAAGCACCGTGCGCTATACAACCTCTTTTTCTATTCTGACGCGCCATAATAGAAAAAGAGGTTGAATATACAGCCCACGGTTCAATTATTGAATTTTTCATGCGGATCCCTAACTTTTTTGAAAATATTATATAGCCTATGTTCATCACGGAAAATTAAGGATTCTAATGGTGAAAGATTTTTTTAACTCGGTCCAGTAGTTTCGGAGCCTATTCAATTCAAACAAACAAACAAACAAACATACAAACAATCAAATCTTTCCTCTTTATAATATTAGTATAGATCTATCACCTACTACATACTATTAACTATCACTAACTACATTAGCTTAGCAATATTAAATCTAATTAAATTAGCTGTTAAAAAAATATTTTCTTTAAATATCAGAAAATATCGTAGTTTGAGTATGAATCTTGAGATTGGAAGAACACTAATGTTTGATCCAATAACGTTTATATTATTGTAAAACAAATTCGTAATCCATTTTGAAGGATTTAATTTTTTTTTCAAATTGTTTGATCAAACAAAGTGCCAATTTGGTAACTAGATGGCGCCCCTAAAAAGTTACAAAAACTGTTATGTTGTTTGCGTTCTTCAGAATCTTTGTACACTATAATACCAATAGTAATCACTATTACTTACAAGAATTATCTTATTTTACGGTATTTATATGGACACTATTGTAAGTATGTGAATGTTTTACAATTATCTATGTAATAATATTGTATTATGTATATCAGTCATCTAGTACCCATGACACAACCTCTGCTTGCTTGGGGCTAGATAATGCTGTGTGGATTGTCCAGCATTATTTATTTATTTCATTAATTATATTTCCAGGAAGTAAAAGTAAGCAGTCCCGACTACACGAACATACAGAACACAGACAACGTCCTAAACGACTTCCTGCTCCGAATAGAGCACTACAAAGACAAGTACGAGCCGTTAGACCAAGCGCTGGAGTCAGAATACAGCTTTATGAAGATATACGACACGGGGGAGAAAGTAGTTGTGCATAAGCATGAAGGGCATATACAGAGTCGGATAGTGTACTATCTGATGAATATACATATTGTGCCGAGGACCATTTATTTGACTAGGGTGAGTTGTTTGTTTGGTATGAGTAGTGACGATTGTTTTATGGGATCCGTAGTACCAGTGGAATATCGTTCATCATTTTGTATTTGTAATTATTGAAAAATTACATCTATTCTTACAGGATATGACCTTATACAATAGAGAAGCACAATAAGCAAAATAATGCAATAACAAGTTACAATAATAAATATCAATAATCCAAATAGAAATAATAGGTATAATACAAATGACAAAAAGCAAAATATTAATTAATTGATACACATGTCTTCTAGCAAAATAATGCAAAAGTCAAAAAAATTTCAAGTATAAATTAAAATCAAAAAATAAAATAAAACATCATGATGGTAACACTGATTTATTTATTTTAACAATTAGGTTTGCCAACAGCTAGGCCATCAAAACATACAAGATAGGTATTAAGATATTTCTATAAATTAGTAAAGTTAAGTGTCTCCACCTGTGTGTGGGGATTATGGGCAATAACCCCCAAATAATGATGCTATCTATGGCGCTCATTAGGGGAGGCCTATGTCCAGCAGTGGACTATTATAGGCTGGTGATGATGAAGTGTCTCCACCTACCTCTTATAGGTCGACACAGCACGCAGCAGCAGATGACCAAATTCTGTTTTGTTTACTTATAAATAAGTCACAGAGCCTAAATTGGTTAGAAACATGAACAAAAATTCAAAATTTTGTTTCAGAGCAGCTATTTTAATTTTGTCCTAGATTTTATCTCAGATTCACTTCTATTGTAATAACTTATTTCCAGCACGGAGAAAGCATGTACAACATAGAAGGGCGTATCGGCGGCGACTCGAGTCTGTCGCCTAGAGGGCGCACGTACGCCGCCGCGCTCGCGACCTACATCGAGCAGCAGCGGATCCCGGGGCTGCGAGTGTGGACCAGTTGGATGCGGCGCGCCATACAGACGGTCAAGGATGTGCGCGCGCCGCAGGAGCGGTGGAAGGCACTCAATGAGATTGACGCTGTAAGTAAAAAGGACTAGGGAACGCCATGTTCATACGTCATCCCGTGAACCGTGGAGTGTCAACCTGTTAAATCGAGGCAAGTGTAAATCAAAGGACTAGGGAACGCCATATTCATACGTCATCCCGTGAACGGTGGAGTGTGAACCTGTTGAATCGAGCATTCAATGAGATTGATGCTGTAAGTGTAAATAAAAGGACTAGGGAACGCCACATTCATACGTCATCCCATGACCACGGCGGAGTGTAAAACTGTTGAATCGAGGCAATGGTAAATAAATACGATAAATACCCATTATAGTGGAACTTATAATAATGTGCTCAGATAGTGTATTTAAAAAAAACTACAATAAAATACTAAAAACCGACTATGTATGCATATTGTATTGTATGTAAAAGTCTTAAAACTATTGTTCACCGACTGTGTTTGTTCCTACTGGTAACCTAAGTATATGAGAGGTGGGTGCCTCCGAAGTCTAATTAATGAAATAAAATGACCGTTCGATAGTTAGAGTATTAAAATTTATTTGAGTTTGTAAAAAGTTTTTCAAAGTGCAAACAAATCCTTAGTAACGATGCACTAGCATATTTACAAACATTGAGATTTTCGACCCTTTATTAGACCTGCTTAGCCTATAACCATTGGAGTATTGAGAAGAGTCATACGACACCTCAATTGCTACAATCTGACACTTTTCTCGGTACAAAAATTTGATTGTCCGTTTTCAAATAATATTTGTATCATATGAATGGTTTTCCTCTGCTAAATCACAATTATATCAGATCAGATGAGGTAGTGGGCAAACGAAGGTCTATCAATTATAGAGAAATATATATATATTTAGATTAAGTATTTTAATAATGGTGTTGAAAGAGAAAGACTATAACAACGGCCATGTTTCTTGCAGGGCATATGTGAAGAGATGACATACGCGGAGATCCAAAGCAAGTACCCTTCGGACTTCAACGCGCGGGACGCGAATAAGTTCGCTTACAGGTACCCGCGTGGGGAGAGTTACGAGGTAAGTCTTGCTATTGTTTATTTCTTAGCTCTTTGGGGCATCATCTTAGTGTTATAATTATTTATTTTGCCAGTGTGTATGTACAATTACCATTATATTATTATTGTATATAATATTGTGCTTAATATTAAGTATGTCCTATTACATTCTACCTCATAAGCTGTAAATTTTTTGTAGTTTACACGATTTTTAACAATTATAATCTTTACTATAATCTCCTGTGAATGTCAATAAAATAATAAACAGAGGTCCATAGTAATAAAAACAAAATTCGTTCGCTGGAAAACTACTGAAATAATTAATTCTTAAATGGAATTAATAATTTAAATAAATAATGCTGCACAATCCACGCTGCATCGCCTAGCCCCAAGCTAAGCAGAGATTGTGTTTTGTGTACTAGATAACTGATATACATAATACAATAATATAGAGTACATAAATAGATATTTTTTATTATACAAAGAAAACAACCTTAACAAATATTTGCAGATTGTACAAATATATATTTTATATGGGCCTTAGTTTTTAAGTATTTTCCATCTTGTATTAGACTAATGTTGCCTGAAATAAATGAATATTATTATTATTATTAAATATTTGTCCCGAGGCGCGAAGTGAACCATCATTCGTCGCAGGCGGACCTTGCCCACCGCGCCACAGACGTCGTCTGCAATTATCCCGATACTTTTCCATTTACTTACAAAACGTGCATAACTTGAATGTGTTCTAAATAATGCAACATTGTTGTCAGGACCTCGTGGCTCGCTTAGAGCCCGTGATCATGGAGCTCGAGCGGCAAGGGAACGTGCTGGTTGTATCACACCAAGCTGTTATGAGGTGTCTACTCGCTTACTTCCTAGACAAGTCCGCTGGTAAGTGAGTCATTTGAAGTGTAAAGGAAAATTTCCTGAAAATGCAGATAATTTGCTGCAAATTTATGTAGTAGGAGTCAAAAGAGTTTAGGGAGAGGAAAAAGAACAAGAGACTTGATCCTTTGTTATAAGGATAGATCAAAATAAGAAACTATATATAGTAGTGCCGTTTTAGGCCAATCGCTTTAGAGAATGGAGATTTTTTCTTATCTTGTCATTTTTTCTGGTAAAATTAAATTACTGTTTTGTAATAAGTTCCCCTGGACAGTTTATTTTTTGAAGCTGATTATTTGAATGATTACTTGCCAATGCGCTTGGCCGTAAAAAATGGATATTTAGCAATTGACCAAAAGTTTAGATCTGTCAACAGACTGATCGAATTACCTTTGTTTAAAAAGCACTCGGCAAGAAGCTTGATCATTCATCATCATCATCACATCACCACCAGCCTGTAATAATCCACTGCTGCACATAGGCCTCCCCTAATCAGCGCATATTCATCATTTGGGGGTTATTGCCCATAATCCCCATGCTGGACATGCTTATTGGGGATCGCAGTTCGGTTGAGGTGTTCTGCAGAGGGCTCTGCTGCCCGCCCCCCGGTGTGTCTCCCTCTTACGACACCCACGGGAAGAGTTGGGGTGGTGAAATTATATGTATGCCGGCACCACATGGTGGCAAGCAAGAAGCTTGACCATTGATTCGATTTAACTGTGTTCTAGGAACCGGCTTCGTTCAACTAAGTCCACAACAATTGTTTACTTTCCAGAGGAGCTCCCGTACCTGCACGTCCCGCTCCACACCGTGATAAAGCTGACTCCGGTCGCGTACGGCTGCCGCGAGGAGCACATCAAGCTGTCAGTGTCAGCTGTCGACACGCACCGACCCAAGCCGAGTGTAAGCATACAGCGCAAGCCTAGATTCATGGCCGCTTTAGGCTCCGGTGACGGATGAATTTCCATCAGTCGCAGTACAAACGTAATAACAAAATGATTTGTAATTTGAGCATTTTTTTACCATGATCTGCTATAGAATATAATTATTATTATATATTTATTTAGACCGTTAAACTGGTGCTGTATTTGCATGACTTGAAATTGTTTGATTTGTTTCGTTTTAAGATGTCTCTCAACTCAGTGTGCCTATTAGCAAAGGCCTCCTCCAGTAGCTTCGATTGCTTTCTGCCTTTAGTAACTCTCCTCTATTTGGGTCCTGCAGTAAGTTTCAGCTCATCTGCCCAGCGCATTTGTTGTCTTCCTCGGCATCTCTTGCCTACACAAGAAAAGTGGAGCCAAATTATCACTTATCCAAGAGATAGCAAGAGATTAAAATAGAATAGTGAATTGCAAAAAGGATCATCACAAATAATTACATAATAGTTTGTTTAGCATTAAGAAATTATTGACATTACTTACCTATCTACACAAATTATAAGAAAACGGGTTTCCTCTGAAAAAGTTTGATTTAACTTAATTTTATTTCAGTAAATTAATTTGAAATTGTGGTAGGAACCTAGATAAATACAATTTAATACAAATATGATCATGGTGAAAATATGCTCAAATATCAATGATTTTGGTATTACGTTTGTATGGGTAATTAATCCATCGCCGGAACGTTCATCAAATAAAATGATTTGGGAGCAGTTGCTTCACTGAATTATGCAAGGAGCGCTTCCTTACTATGAAGTCGCGGGCTTGAAGCAGTCAATCCTGCACTATTACGGCGGAATTGTCTGTATTTTTAATGTCTGCAAATGCTAAATAAAACACAAAAAGGGATAAATGCATAAAGCTCAGTTTTGTACAAGATAATTCCTGATATTCAATACATAGTGGAATTATGGAATATTTTTCTGAAATTAAAAGTAATTATTGGCATATTCTATTCATACTATGATCGGATATATGATCAAAATATCTTGTGAACGTCATTTCCGGTTATTAGAAAGTGATATCTTTTGTATACCAAAATATGCATAAATTTTGGCCTTTAAAAAAATCAATTACCTGCAACATTACAGTATTGATGTGGACGAGAGATTTGATCATTTATTAGTTTATAATTAAGTAAATACAGGTGGAATATTTGTCCTGGCATAAAAACATATTAAAACATCAACAGAATTTAAATAAGATAGTGAATTGATTATTATTGTAACAGGAAACGGAAGACGGTACCTCGGATCATGTATGCGAAAATTGACGTCGCATGCGTGTTAGAGTAGTACTGACTGCTATGTGAGAGTTAAGTCCGGGATCGGTGGAGGAAAGCTTGAGTTTCATCATCTTTGTATTACAAAGTGGTTAAAGAATGGGATTGAACTGACAGCGGGACAGCATGCCGATCCGCTTAGGTCATTAGATTAAAAGTGTGTTCTTTAGTGGGACTGATTATTGGTTCTTTGTCCCAATCTTTATCTAAATTTATAAAATGTTTTTGGGGGAGTTCTCAGAATATCATTTGTAATATTTTTGGTAAACTCTCATTATTGTTTTCTCTAATGATCAGGGTTCCTAATTGGCTGTCTAAATTTGAGAAAATTGTAAAAACTGTTGGTTTTCTAAATTAAAACTAATAAATTAAAACTCTAACTAAGCAGTTCTTCGCCATTTCGTTGAAACAGACCTTTAGGTTTTAAACCTTTTAAACTTTCACGATTTTTAACATATAGATGTTTGATGTACTATGTGCCAAATAAGATGGCATTACAGGTTTGTTTGTCGGATGTTTTTTTTCCGAGGGGGTCAAACACTAATCAACTGTCATTATAAAGAGTTTCTTGTAAAAAGGAGTTTTATAATTTTGTGTTTGCTTTTTATCGAGGGATTTATATTTAAGAATACCCAATATTAGTATGTAGCTTAAATTTTGTTTTGTTTGTTGTTTTATGCATGAATAGATTTAGGTGTTTGGGTGCCGGATATGAAATGTTAAAATGTCTCATTTGTCCATTATTTTATTTTCAGCAAAGGTAAATTAATCATAAACTCATTTGTCTATCGCTGAGGAAGTTAACTAGTTCCCGTAATTTAGCAAAGCATCAACTTTTATAAAAACTTTTGCTTATATTGTAAAAATTCCTTAATTTCCAACAAACTTCACAGCCTAGCTAACTTCAGGGCGGACAAAAAGGCTCATTATACCAAAAGTAATAAAACCTTTACTTGTAGGTGATACCGGCGCCGCCTATCAAGCCGATCGTGCCGCCGGTTCTGAACGGAACCAACGGCGAGAACCAGGAAGAAACTCACTAGACCCCGTCGAAGGAGATCTGAGATGTTGCTAACGTACAGCTGACATGCCATTCCACCAATGCTATGTAACCCAGCGAGGGACTGTTGCTGTCTAATTAAATACCACAACAGGCCTGGGAATATGTCAAAATTAATCAAATTACGCTACAGCGTTTTAACTTATCGGGCCCAAAACACGGCTTGGTCTTCATAGCTAAGGTTCGCTGTAAAAAGAAAGAAGTTGACATTGATTTCTACATCTCTAGTGAAAAGGCCATCTTGACTGGGGGGGTATGAAAAGGGGAATAAAATGCAAACAAATTGTCTATGACTAATATATTTTCGTGATTTTAAAAAGTTGTGCGCCTGTCTGTGACTGTTTCTACTAGTTTATTGAGACTGATGTGTTGTGGCCGTGTTCATCGACGAATTTAGATATAAGATAAATAATTATAAATATTAAATAGATTTATTTATTTTCGAGTCGAAGCAAGCAGAGTTTTAAAAAGCTATGGACCCTGCGCTATGGCAAACTGTGTTGTTAGCAATTAGCGAGCTACAGAGTTAATAAAGATTGTTAAATCATGTATAGAAGGTAAATGAAGGAAAAATACCGAAATCATCGGTAATTTAACAAATAAAATAATATTGTGTGACACAAAATCAGTTACATTATGTTAGTGTAAGAAAGTCTAAAGTCGCCGGTGAAAACGGGCGTTCGATTTTTATTATACTATACTAGACGATGCCCTTTTCATTGCTATGTTGAAAAACTAAAATAATCATAAATTAGATTTTGCATGGAGCTCCTTGTTAACCTTAGTAAGAATCTGTTACAAAGAGCAAGAAATCATTAATAAAGTTACAAATTTACTATGAACGTCTTTTGTGTTAGATGACCACCTGAATGAACACCATCTAAACGAGATTCAAAGATAACCCAATCATATTCATAATGAATTCTTCAAACAACTATAACTAAATATTTGTAGTAGTACAACTATTGTATGCAAAAAGTTATAACAACTACTCGTTTACCTAAAGGTATATCGACGACTCATATTCAGTGTAGTTTCACACAATACCATCAATAAAATAGAGCTTATTTTATACATGGCAAAGAAAAATCCATCGCCCTGTTATCATACAAATTAAATATAAATTATTGTCCTTCATCCCTGCATTGGCGACTGGGGTTGCAAGTACAAATTATCTTCCCTTTAGTTGGTCATATTTTAAGCTCCTCTGCTATTTAATTCTGTGCCAAATATCTATGTAGCCAAAATTAATACTAAGAATTACACATTGGGCGTTTCAAAGCGCGCATTTTGGCAAAGCGCTATGTAAAAAAAAAACTGGTTTCCAACATCTATACACACCCAAACGAATGCTTCGCTTCAAGCGCTTGTCTGATGTTATTGTGATCGCGCCATATAACGCCTAATGTGTACATGCTTTTGTGCAACTTAAAGCTTGCGCCATCTGTTGACACACGATTGGCAGAGATATTTGTCACGGGATTTATAAAATCGCTGTGAATATTATTTGTAAAATCTGTTGAGAATCTTCTACTCACTTTCAGACATGGGCATTTCCTCTTATGGGCATAGCCTTTAGCGTAAAACGCATAAATATTTGGATATTTCTATCCAAAAAGTACGAAACAGCCCATTATAATTTTCCTGAAAAATAAAACCCCGGTTAGACCCTAAACGATTCTCTTTTCCTTACATAAACCTTATAAAAGTATATCTAATGTTAGACATTATACAAAGTGGCTATGTATAATATTTATGTAATGTAAAATTGTAATTTAATTTCTATTTAAATATAAGATTATTATAAGTGGGTTTTGTTGTTTTATTTATCATAATCCGGTTTATAGGGAGCATCTTGGGAGCATGTAGACCAAAATAGAGACTTGCTGCTATGAGGAAGCATTAGCATTCAACAAATTTATTGGGTAGGCTTATCCCGCAAAGTGCATAATCTATACTAATATAATAAAGAGGAAAGATTTGATTGTTTGTTTGTTTGAATTGAATAGGCTCCGAAACTACTGGACCGAGTTAAAAAAAATTTTCACCATTAGAATCCTTAATTTTCCGTGATGAACATGGGCTATATAATATTTTCAAAAAAGTTAGGGATCCGCATGAAAAATTCAATAATTGAACCGTGGGCTGTATATTTAACCAAAGATTTAACCTCTTTTTCTATTGTGGCGCGTCAGAATAGAAAAAGAGGTTGTATAGCGCACGGTGCTTGCTTTTCTCTATGGCCAGTGTCAGTTTTGGAATGTCGAGTCAATGTCAAAAACCCCAATGCTGTTAAAAAAAGTAAAGATCCGTATGAAAACTGTGAAACCCATCGTTTTAGTGTGTGTATAAGTGTATAATTTCTGAAATTTTTGTTTAATACCCGTGCGAAGCCGGGGCGGGCCGCTAGTACATTTATATACTTAGTCAATGAAGCTTAATCATGACCTAACAAGGGCAAAAAACTACAGTACGGTTACTACGCATTTCCTGAAGTAGGAAGTAGCAAGGAATTTACCAGGGTATAAGAGTGGTATAAGCATAGAAAAATAGGTATAATTATTTCCTTGAGTAGGATAGAGAAGTACATGCACTGCCATCTAGTTTGTAGAATTTCGAAAGCGTCATCGTTACGCATCGACACTGCTGCCAGCTGTCGAGAATGTTGTTTCTAAACTAAAAATACCAGATGTCGCTATGAGTAATCAAATTTCTCATTCAGCTACGGAGACCACAAAATTTTAGTTTATTATATGGTTTGTGCAGTGGGTGGGACTATGAATCGTATCGAGGTATTATATATATTATGTAAATAATGTGACAATGATGGTCACGAAAATTTAACACATATGGAAATACAAGAAATAATTACTAATCAGGGAATTTGTAATCAACACTAGTTGCAAAGTAAAACAACAACATAGTGGATTCAAACTCAACGTCCTGACGACGACGTAGACCGCTCAAGTGACTTGGTGAAATTTCGAGTCGGTAAAATTTTGTATTCCAGTAGTTATACGTTTTCTAAAAATAATTACAAACCTTACGAAACAAAGATACTCTTCCTACACGTACCTTAGCTACAGATATTTCTGCGAAAATACATCACGAAAAGGAAATAGGTACGTCATTCGGGCGAGCGTAAATCGATGTTACAAAATAAATGGGTCAGCACCGGACGCAGCGCCTAGATAGATAGGTGAGCGAGTATAAACGAGCGAATACATAGGCAGTATGTAATGGAGTGTCGGTCGACGTCCTCTCAACACATAGGTACTAGGTGCTACCTACATGCAAGCAATCAATAAAATATAAACGAACAACGCGCAACGGCGGCGCGGCCTCGAGCGCTCGTTTTCCCAATCTATCTATACAATACCTACCTATTTGTATTATCAAAACACAGCATGAGTTCGTTGCTGAAATGATGCTGCAGGTTTTATGCTTTTACTTGAGTAGGTAGTAATTTTAGGTAAAAATATCAATGTGCCTGTAGAACTGCGTGGTAAACGAAGGCCTAGCCCAGCTATTAACTGGTTCATTAGAATAGACAGTGCGGAAACGTGAACAGGGAGAAAATTTATGGCTGTGCTAATAAACTACATGGTATGGATGGGCAAGATACCTTCGATACACAAATCTCAGGCAAGGAGATTTGAGGTTGGAGTACCTTCCTCAATAAACCTATTATTAATAAGCAATGATAGGAATAGGTAGGTAGTGCAATTTGCCGAGACTTCATAAGGTTATCTTAACATGGACATGCCACAAGTCCCGGGAATTGAATGAGAAATTATTATTTGTATTGTTTGTACCATGTTTGTACTATGTAAAATAATATTTTAATATACATTCTTAAGATTGATATTATCAATTCATCATATTATCATCGAAGCTAAACTTGCCGCCATAATGGTATTTACTTTTAGTTAAGTGTCCGGCGACACGGATGAATTTCCCAAATATATACAAACATAATACCAAAGTTATTTGTAATTTGAGCATATTTTCACCATGATCTGCTGTTATTTGTTTTAAATTTGTATTATTGTAGGTTTCTACCACAATCTTTTTTTTCAAAATACTTTACTGAAATTAAATTGAACTGTAACTGGATTTAATCAAAGAAAACACGTTTTCCTATTATTTGTATATATATATTATAGTATAGATAGGTAAGTATTTTCAATATAGCTTGTGGCAGGAACAGATAAATACTATTCTAATACAGACCAATAAAATAGCAGATCATGGTGAATATTTTCACCAATCAAAATACAAATCATTTTGAAATTACATTTGTATGGGAAATTCATCCGTCGCCGGAGCCTCAAACCAAAAATAATATGAAATGCATTGTTTCTTATGGATGTTGTCAAGCATCCTTGTGCAAGGGCATTGCGGATAAGTACTAGAAGAAAAAATCTCGCACTCCTTTTCAGCCTAGGTTAAATGTTGTAAAGCGTGGCTCTCGGTACCAAGCTATTAAGTTATTTAACGCCCTACCAGTTGACATCAAAAGCATTGATAGTCCTAGGTAATATTTTTAAAACAAAATTTAAATTTTTTTGTTGGAAAAGTGCTTGTTCTCATTAGATTACTTTGAATTTAGACTCTGTAAGCAGCCGCTAATTTTGATAGCATTAATTAGATTCTAAGACACAATTTTCTATATTTATTTATTTTTGTTTTGTATATACTAGATGCATTCAAAGACAATTGAAATATTGTTCATGAATAAATACATAAATCAATCAATCAATTGGCTTCTTGAAGGCGGCGATAAGTGAAGAAGGGATTTAGACAGTTCGTTACTGTCTAAATCCCTTCTTTCGTTTTCGTTCGTTTTGTTTATTTTATTTATTATTTTTACAAAATCAACAGCCCTTATCTAGAAAGTTCGAACCTTTATTATCTTCATCATCAACAGCCTATGATAGTCCACCGCTGGACATAGGCCTCCCCTAATGAGCGCCATAGACTGCATTACTCATCATCTGGGGGTTATTGCCCATAATTTATTATCTTACTAACGTTTAAAGATTTTCTGTTTTATAAAAAAAACATACGAAATACCGATAGTGTAACATAAACGATTCCCGATCTTTTCCCGGAATCCCGCGGCGTATCCATACTATCTAATGTTTAAGGTCATTAACCCTAAATTGCACTACCTATTCCTATCTCTGTAATAATAATAAGTAATGGCTTAGATAGGTATGCCTATCTATAGGTACCATAACATACCTATCTACTATAGCATTACTTATTAATAATTATTTTAATATGAATTTATTAATTATTACATACTCAAGACATCCATTGATTGTTCTACATAATTTTTGATTTCTACATATTAAGTAAACTTAATAAACTAATTCGGCATCGGCATAGGCCTACTGTCCAAGGGCGTCGCCAAGGGAGGTCAGGGAAGAGCAGCTGCCCCCCCTAGAGATAAAAAAAATCCTCCATGCTCTTGACTGTACTTCATCATCAGCCAATTCACAGCTGGACATAGGCCACCCCTAATGACTAATGACTGGTACCTACAAGGAAATTAAATATTTATCTCATAATAAGTATTGTCAATATTTGGTTTTAGCATTATTCAAAGATTGAGTATAAATGAATCATAAGGACGTTAAAAAATAGTAGTTTAGTATCTTGAATCTTTGGTTCGGGCGGCGCGGCGCCGCCGCTGACAGCATGCAACAAGCAAACAGCCTGAGAAACACTGCCTTTAAAAAGTAATTTCAATGCGCGGTAGAATGTCGTCGTCGCTCGCCCAATTTGAGATAAATTCGTAGATTTTATTCTATTTGATAATTAGCAGTTGATTACCTACAAAATTAAATGCTTTAAGCCTAAATGACAGCCTTCGATAAGGCTACTTGAGGACAAGATCTACTTGATCTACTTGAGGACAAATCTGTAGATTATCGTGTCTATGGTATCGATCTAGACATTGATTTCTTTCCATAGATCAAAAGATGGTATTTTGTCTACTGCGCTCAGCTGTCTGTCAATGACATTTCGACGTTTGAACATTTTACGAACGAAATGCAATTTTATTTTGGCCAATTTTCTCACAATTAGTGGTTTTTAATCTTATTTCAAATAGTTTGCAAAGAAATAATGATGCATAGTCTGAATCGTCAGTGTCGATTGCTATAATTAATCGAGTGAAAAATAAGTTATCTTTGTATCACAATGGTATCAACCTCGAACCTAGACGAAAAATTCAACAGAGGTGTGTGCGTGCGTCATTAATATATTTTTGTGACCTATTTTGGAATAAAAATAATCTCAATTTATATGTAATGTTTTCGTTATTACAGTGCGTAAAAATTTTTGTTTTTACTTGGATATTCAAGACCATGGACTTGCTAGGTCCATATCACGCAGAATACAAGACATGGGATTGGTAAGTTGTTTACCGCCAAAATGAATGGCTGCTTATGTTATTGTTTAGAAAATAGAGACGAAATCTAGTTGGTTTGTTGCTGCATTGAAGCTATATTTGGTTAAGTACCTATCTATGTGTTGCATGCAAGTTTAGGAAACTAATATATAGTTGTCCTACGTCAGTATTTTGTTTTGTCAAGATAAAACTTTTATTTTTCCGTTCCGTTTCTTTTTCAATAAATTTGCTTTTGATTCGAGCCGCGGCGCCGCCGCGCCGCCGCGACCGCGTCATGCTAGCCAAATTCGTAAATCATGTACCTAGGTATTGCAATAAAATCATCAGCATCGTAATCGAAAGCAAGCTACTGGTAATTTTTTGTTCATACCTTTTTGTACTAGTATTACTTTCTGACTGGTATTGGAACGGTTTTGCATGGATAGCCAATGAGACCATTTTCTCCCACCACTTGTCAACTAAAGGCGACTGCCGCGCCTCTTTCGGGCGCAATGTAAACCAATGTAAACTCCATCTTGTGTGTCAGATTTTGTGTTTGTTGATAATTTTACGTTTTTAGTGAAGTAATTGTGTGTAAATAACTATAAAAAGTGCCACAAACATTGCGTAAACATTTATGCTGTTTCTTAGTGATACGTGTACAACTTGTAAGTTAAGAGGAAGTTCTAATTTGTGGTAAATCAAGCAGTGACGAAGTGTCCGATTCAATGACTGGTATATAGTTACTTATTTTGTGATAAGCGGAGCGCGGGGGCTTCGCGGACAGCTTTTTCGTAAGTATATAAGTCGTTAGTGAACCATGTTTGCATACTGATACATAAATTGAGACAAAATCCTTTAAAAAACAGTGTAAAAACAGTTGTGGACGTGAGTGCTGCGCGAAGCTTGAGTTCAATTTTAGGTCATCTTTTGTACGGTCGCGTCGTCGGAATCGCCACGGCACGGCGAAATGCAGCGGGCCGAGGCCGCGCGCCTAGCTCTCTCGCGCTGCGGTGCACTACATCCATTTTATAAGCTGGTTTAAATCGTGTTTATAAAGGGGTTACGCGTGTATTCACATAATTTTGACAGTTGATATTGCTTACCCGGCTCAAGGAGATATAGGTCTTAGGAAGAAGTCTTAGGGGTGAAATTTGTGTGGAATGATGTTGTATTATTTTTTTGCGCGGGACGGTTGACGCGATTTGAGGAGGGCGCTATGGCTCGGCCGCCGGCGTCGCTCGGCGCGCGGCCGTATTTCAAGGAAAACACCATGATGTGTATAGCGAGACCGAGCCGCGTCGATACCTCGCTCGCCCGCCCGCTGCTTCGTTCCGCGCCGTGTGTATTTGCGCTCGATAACTATGTACCTCACGCCTTTACGTACCCTGACCAAAACTGCGCTCGACTTTCAACGCGAGAATTGGCGCTGCAACATTTCGCCCCACAGTGCATTGCTGACTTTCACATTTGATACAAACAAAAAAAATATTGACCTATTTGGTTGTGTTGCAATACTTTTCTGCAGAAATTGTTGGATTTTCTTAGCTGGCAAGAAAATTTCATGACCTAAGTGCAATAGCAACAGGTACACAAAAATGAAATGGAATATAGTTACCTACTTGAGAAAAATTGTTCAAATTAAACACAATGTAAAAAATTATGAATCTTATGTCATATGATTCAAGATTCAAATTTGATTGGCACCATTGCACTTAGTCCGTTTCAATACTAAAATGAATGAATGGTATCAACTGAGTGAGCTCAATACATGTAAACAAAATCTGCTTTCTGAATCCTATTCACTTATGGGGAACTGATTCGGTTTCAAAATTTATTTATTTATTCAATTTATATACTCTACCCTTACAGGCATACCCATACCTAATGTAGAGTACCTAGTCATATCATTAATAATCATAGAAATAAATACAATAAAACATAAAAATTTAACAAACCTTATAGTAGTTGTTTACACAAAAAAAATATAATAATGAAATCCAATATAAAATCCTTGAATTAACACAAAAAATAAATAAACAAAAATTATGCATTAATCACAAAGCCCTTTAGACCTCGCTCAATGAATACCAAAAAATATCTCTTTCTCGGCTAGCAGATAAAAAAACATAGTATTGTGCTTATTTGGGAAATCTCTATAATTATCCAGAAATTTGTAAAAGTTATAATCACTTTCAAAAATATTTTAATTATATACAATAAGTCTGCAAATACATTATAAAATATAAAAGAAAATTCGACAATCAACTAACAGTTTCTATAAACATGATGCTTGACCCCCTGTACAAAAGCAATCACATGAAGGCATAGGTCAATCTGTACTGGGCACTCTCGAGACCATATGTGAGCACAACTCAACTAACTCAACTAACCTATTTGTACTGAGTTAGACTGGGATGGAAGATAATAGGCTGTCCTACACTCCCATGCTAGATATCACATTGCTTCTCTTAAATAAATGTATTTTGTGAAATTGCTATAAATGTATAGCAATCTCGGAAGCTTATTGAAATGCTACTTTCTTACCTCTTATTGGTATCTTATAGGATGATGTTCACTTGTTTATATTATATCTAAATGGTGGTATTTTTTATTATAGGTAGTGTGTGTATGGTCTCCCAGAGGGATAGTTCAATACCCTATAATATATAGAGTAATATTTTTATTTTTTTGGATACTTTTCAAGTATTTTCTTTAAAATGGATGTTTGAAATAATAAATAAATAAAATAAATAATGCCGGACAATCCACACAGCATCATCTAGCCCCAAGCTAAGCAGAGCTTGTGTTATGGGTACTAGATGATTGATATACATAATACAATATTATTACATATACGCCCTGAACAAATATCTGCGGATTGTACAAATATTTGTCCCGAGGCGGGAATCGAACCCGCAACCTCCTGCGTCGCAGGCGGACCTTCGCCCACCCCGCCACAGAGGTCGTCGAAAGTTGATCTATAATTTTCTTTTACACAGACTACTTAAATTATGCATCATTCATACATCTACAATGTATAGGGTGTTCTGGTTGTTTTCTATGTATAATAAAAAATATTGTATTATGTATATTAGTCATCTTGTACCCATAACGCAAGCTCTGCTTAGCTTGGGGCTAGATGATGCTGTGTGGATTGTCCGGCATTATTTATTATTAGGTATACAGTGGTGGTCATATAATTAAGAACGCTGATATAAAGGGAAGATTTTTTCAAACTAAGACGCAAAACTAATTACATGCAGTTTTTTTTATTTCTCTCGGTATCGTAAAACCTTACCATAATACCACTGTATTCATTGATACACATGATTAGCTAAAAATAAACAGACAAACTTTTTACACTACTTCTAAACATAGTACACCTGTTTACTGGCTGGTCACGTAATTAAGAAAGCTAAATAGTTTATACCTTTATTCCAATTTAAATAGTCGATTTGTTACGATTTGTATAATATTTTCGCCAGTTAGTGCTGTAAAAGATTAAAAGTGATTGCTTCTTATGAAAAACAATGGGAAAAAATAAAAGTTGTGATAAATCTACAAGGGAAGTAATAATAAAACTTAGCCGGAAGAATTGGTCTTATAAAAAGATAGTTGACCATCT
Organism: Eupithecia pulchellata; assembly: GCA_963931895.1. NCBI lineage: Eukaryota > Metazoa > Arthropoda > Insecta > Lepidoptera > Geometridae > Eupithecia > Eupithecia pulchellata. The sequence continues at coordinate 853,689 of OZ007533.1, read as the reverse complement.
GCAATGTTCAAAAACGATGGTTTTCCACGCTGTAAAGCATTTTGCTATGTATCAAATTACTTCCAATGTTCCACGGGTACCTAAAAAGAGAAAAACAACTTCTCGAGATGACCGAAACAACGTTCGTAGAGCAAAACAAAATCCTTTTAAAGGGTTCAATGAGCTGAGAAAAGAATATTTTGGTGAAAAAACCCTTCAGCAATCTCAGCACGCACTATTCGAAGACGTTTGGCTAAAGAAAAAGTTCACGGTAGGGTAGCAAGAAAGGTGCCCATGTTGAAACTTTGCCACAGGCAAGCCAGGCTTGCATTTGCGAGAAAGTATGAGTACTGGACTGTGCGACAGTAGAAAAATTTCTTTTTTCTGACGAGACGAAAATAAACAGAGTATGTTCTGATGGAAAACGATATGTACGACGTCCCCCGAATACAGCATTCGACCCTAACGAAAGTTACATTAAAGTACGGTGGTTGAAATGTGAAAATGTGGGGGTTTTTCTGGACATAGTGTTGGACCTGTAAAGTTGATAGACGGTAACATGTATCAGTTCCAATATAAAAATATACTGGAAGAAACAATGTTACCTTATGGTGAAGACGTTCTACTGGTTATTTGGACATTTCAGCATGACAATGATCTAAAGCACACTGCACGCAGCGTACCTAAAGGTATTTCTTACAGCGCAATCAGTTTCTGTCTAAGCCTGGCCAACTAACTGCCCAGATCTAATCCAATAGAGAATCTGTGGTTCGAAGTAAAGAAAAAGGTTTCAAATACAGTGTGGGAATTTAATAGAAATGTACGACGTTTTTTTAGAAGAATGGAACACTATTTCTCTTGCGAAATTTCAAAAATTAATAGAATCAATGCTTCGCCGGTGTAAAGCTGTAATTAAAAACCGTGGATATGCAATAGACTATTAATTTTAATTAAAAAGGTATAAATTTGCTTTTTAAATTTTCTGCGCTACATAATATTGTGTTTTTTTTATGTTAGTGTCATACAAAACAATTCCCGAGCAGTTAATAAATCGTTCTTAATTATTTGTCCAGCTTCAGTACTATTTGAATGTGTTACTTTGGTAAAATAAATAAAAAGTTTTAAAAAATAGTGAGCGATTTCATTCTTTATTCCTAGGCTACGTTGCTCTATTAATGTGGCTATTTAATAACATACCTAGTTGCTTCTCAGAAGGTACACATCTCTGTGTATGACACCACTTAAATTAAAAAACTTCTATAGCTTCAAATCGTTCTTAATTATATGACCACCACTGTATATCGTCCGAGATAGGCTAGTTATTATTAATTTATTTATTTGTTAATCTTAAATAACATGACATTAGTTAGCTACTTATGGGTAAAAAGTTAAAAAATAAAAGGTTAAAAATTGTTGATAAACTTCAATATTTAAATAAGTCAAACAAATAAATTAAATTTTATAGTATTTAAATACACACATGCCAAAACCACTTTGTTGTAACATTGGTATAAAACATAAGTAAAATAATCAATTTAAAACAGTAAAACCTTTCATACATCACCCACACAGAACCTCAAACACGGCAGACAATCTCCAGCTGTGGACTGATATAGGTTTATGATGACCATGGTTTAAAAATTGACCCTCTGACCAGGGCATGATACCGGTACCAATAGTATTGGTATTAAAGATATTATAACGGTTCTTTCTTTCCCGTAAATTCAAGTATCGATACTTTTCCCAAAAGGAGACTAGACAAGGGGCGGGCGCGCGTATTGCCAAAATGTGCATATTTTGCATACCGGTATTTTACTACTCGATATCGGCACTAAAATATCATTTACATTTACTTTTTTAGTCAAATTAGCGGTACACGCTTAAGTCAATTGAATCAGTATTTGAAAATACCGCTATAACTCCTGCCTCCGACTGATCGATATAGCAGCAGCTTCCTTCAGTGTAAGTAACATGTAATTTCGACTTCCAGCAGCAAGAAGTATTCCTTACGTCCCGGGTGACGCACGTCGTGCGCTCGGACGGCGCGCCATGCCGTCGTGAGGGGCGCCGCGCTGATGCCATGCTGCAGCGCGCGCGCGGCTCTATCTCTCCCACTCAGAGATACGTCACGCTTACTGTGCAGAAGGTACATACATATATCTGTCTCTCTTATACATATTATAAATCGTGATCGTTTCTCCACTGTCTCACCTGAAGGTAAGCGACGATGGAAAGGTCTAGAAGACACTTTTACTCTTATCTTGAAGAGTAACGCCGTCCTCGGTCTTTCTAGCCTGTACGGCCGGCATAAGGAGTCGTTAACAATGAAATTTTTACACAGTTGATGTAAGCTTGTTGAAAACTTATAACGTTGACCGCTTCTCGATCATCGGTCTTCGGAAGCTATCAATAGCAGTATTTTAATTCTATGAGGAAGTTTTGTTGGGTGTATGATTTATTAAGTTGGAGAAGCCACTGTCTTGAAGTAGTTCAGGAGCCTATGGACTCAATACTGTGTAATACAATAAGTTGAATAAAACAATTTTTACTTTTATTCACCTACAAAACTTCCTCACAAAATAATCTTAGACTGACCCGTGCTACGGGGCGTGATGTATCATTCGCAGCGAGCATGATAATTGATAAGTTACGCCGGCCGTGTGCTAAATCCGTTCTTTCCCTTACTGACGAACGCTCGCTGTGTAACATTGTCATGCAAACGCCCCGTAACGCTCGTCAGTACCCACCTTTAGGTACATGAACCTGCAACTAATGCAACATAGTTCTTATTACATTGTTATTCAATGATAATAGTAGGTATTGAAGCGCCAAGCATCTACTTGCGCTCAAAGTAGGCTGCCATTATGCACTAGGCATGTAGACTACAAAGGAATATCAGAGTAGGCTAAAATGTTGACCAAACGAGTCTAGATTTCGACATTTAAAATGCTGAGTATTATGGCACAGATTGTTAGTTGTATCTTCTATGCTTTTAAATTTCCTTTCTTTACTAACTGCTGTCTTGCTGTCACACTCATGGCCAAAAATTATGAAAGTTTGTATGGGAAATATTGTTTTTGATTGTGGCATCAAGTAATTGTTTTTACTGCTTATTTTTCTATATATTTGACATGGTATTTATATCTTTCAGGCTATAAGTCTATTGGATAAACTGTATGACACATTCTTCGCGGCGTCTCGCAAATCGCATGTCAGGCTCTTCACTAAACACTTTATCAAGATTGAATTTTTGGACAAGTATGATAATTTTCTATACCTCTAGATAGCTGTAAGATTCCCCTGTTGAAGGTATTCTACAATTTTGTTTGTTATTTCAGGTTATGCCGGCCGGTGGTGAAAGAATTCGATGAATGGCCGTCGATATCGCTAGAACCGGACCCGCCTAGAGAGAAAAAAAAGAAGGACGACTCCCTTGATCAGTTCACAAACAACAACCTGATTCGGAACACACCGGAGAAGTAAGCACCCCTACTGCCGCTTATAACAACCGAACAAAGACATAAGTCGTATAATAGTGTGATCTGTATTACAGAATGACGCGGAAAAGTCGACCGCGGATCAAGGAGAAGGAGGACAAGGAACCTAAAGGCGGGTACTGCGAGATGTGCAATGCGGACTACCAAGACGCAGTGATACACCGCCGCTCGCCGCACCACCTGTCCTTCGTACGCGACCACGCCAACTTCATATCGCTCGACAGTCTCATCAGTGCCGGCGCAGACGTCGCCACATTCCTGGACAAGGCCGCGCCGATCAACGGCGAGCGGAGATCCCAGCGCAAGATCTGCAACGGAGACGCGGAGACGCCCCGCTCCAAGCGCTCCAAACGGTCGCAGACACCCGACTGCCCGATCAACGGCAGCCCGCGGCGAAACGGCCTCGACGACGAGCGGAAACACAACACGCGATGCAGCAAAAAGACTGAGGAAGACAGGCAGTACTACAAAGTCGTAGGAGTCAGCACCAAACTGCGCTCAAGTGGGGGCTTCAACTCCGCCAAGCCTAAAGAATCTCCGCCCACCGTGAACGGCGCTAAGCCTCTAGTCGTAAAGTTCAGGAAGGTCCGTCGCTCCGAGCTATCCGTTCTGAGCGACGAAGCGGAGCAGTTTATGTTCCCTAAACGCGCCAGTTCGACCAGCTCAATATCCTCAGAAGACACGGATGACGACAAAGTCCTGAGTCCTCGGAAAACGCCGCCGGTGCCTCCCCCACCTTCAACTGAGAGACGGAGACTCGCGCGACCGCTCGCCTTGAAGGAAGAATCTTCGGAAGAAGACAGCTGGCCTGAAGAAAAGAAAAAACGGAAGCGGCGAGCGCCGGTAGTTACCAAACGGCCTAGGAAAGTTCCGTGTAAAACCGCCCCAGAACCGCCGGAAGACCCCAAACCGTCGATTCAACCAGAACCAATTCCTATAGAAATAGAAACGGGCACGCCACAGGAAGTAGAAATCGCGATAACGGAGGAGGCGGCCGAGGTCAGTCCGTTACGAGAGCAGGAGAAATGCATGAAGTGGGAGGATGGCAAGTTGAAGTATACTCCGGCGGTAGAGCAGCTGGAGTTTGCTTTCGAGTCTGTGCCGGCGTCGCAGCCCTGGTTCGAGGCGTTCCAACGACAGGATCAAGACAAAGTGGTCACTAGGAATGTGCCGAAATACTTTGGTAAGCTTATTATAGTATGAGTTAGCTAGTAGATTGTTGCCGCTTAATATAGTACATTTATTTATACTTCATTTCTTTTTTAACCTATGTTACAAATATTTTTCTCTTTTACTTTACAGCGTTGTATTCTACGAAAGCGCCGAAGTTACCATACGAAATCGGGCAGTTACCACCTCTAAAACCAAACTGTTGTCCGCTCAGTGATCTTGTGAAACAACGAGACGAAAAACCCGGTCCGTCGCGGTCCTACGGCACCCGCGGAATGAAGAAACAGAAGATTAGAAAAAGAACTGCGATTGTTCAAGCAATAGAAAATCATCCACGGAAGTCTCCACGAGAGCATGCCTCCACACTAGCCATCCTCGGCTCGGCGGGTCTGCTCAACCGACGGAGACTCGCCGAAGATAACAAGTCAACGGCCTCCGAAGACACAATCAGCGACACTCAAAGCAACGTCAGAGTAGAGCCCATCATGTCTGAAACTCAGGAGGCGTCGGAAAGATTGCAGCAGTTCCTATCAGAGGTTTTCGAGGACGCGGGCGAATATGAACTTTCCGAAGGCGCTTTAGAAGAGGGAGCCCCAGTCACTACGTCCAATAACATCCCTGATGTGTCCAGTCTCGTATCGGAGTGTGATGACTGTGATCTAATACGAAATGAATTAAAAGAAGCGACGCAGCGCCCGAAGGGACGCCGCGGTAAATTCAAGAAGAAGAATAAGACCGGCTGGCCCAGCAAAAAGAAGAATAAAAAAGACTCAAGAAATAATAGCGTAGAGTCTCAGAAAACGGAGAGCTTAGACCGGTCATCGGCTGAGCCGCCCGACGATGAAACTACGCAAGAAATGATCAGCGAGGCCGAGGAGGACAATATTTCTGAAACTGGGGATACAACTATCGTAATGAAGCCCGACAACAATTCGGACGATAAAGACGAAAAAACGCTAACAGAAGACTCTGTATCTCAGGAGAACATGGATGTTGATTCCTCCGATAACAAGTTACTTATTGACTTGAAGGTACTTGTGGATGAAGAGAAAAAGGCTGAAGATATAGAAGTGACAGAAAGAAAGCAGTCTCGATCAAGCTCTGAGGACGACAAGGAGTTAAAGAAGAAAAAGCGAGTTCTGGCAAGTCTTTGTGAGTGGAAGCAGCCGGTGGTGCGCGTGGCGAGAGTGGACGCGACGGCGCGCTGGCTGCGCTCGGCGGGGCGCGGCCGCGGCCGGTACAGGTTATAGCGGCTGAGGCTACTCGGAGAACGGAAGCCAAAGTGAAGTGCACTCACTGCTAACTCTAAAAAGACAGACAAACTAGTGAAGTTTTTTTCCAGTTTCTCTTGAACAATATAAAGTAGTTGTGATCCCATAGTTCTCAATAGTGATACAAAATGGTATGTTATGTTGTAGTTAAATATTGACTATTTATTTTGTACATAAAATTACTGTTGAATTGTTGAATGAGTTTAGTTGACTTGTGAGCTGAAGGATCAGTATTTTTGTTTTTATTACATGAATATATCTTGAGGCTAGTTTTGGATGTTATGAGCTGTAAATATTGTTGTAACATATTTGATACTTGATTATTATGTGTGTGAAAGTGCATTTAGTAGTGCGAGCTTAGTCTGTATATAAATGTTATGTATGTATGCTTAGAAACTCCATTTTCTTTTAAATAGACGAGATAGGTGGTTAGCAAACATTTTAGATGATATTTTAAGTTCTTAGACTGAAATGTTTAGTAATTGTGTAAAGAATATATTTTTTAACTTATTATTTACATGACATGGTTTTGTAAATCTGTACTCTGAATCTTTTATGTTAGTGCTTTGAAACAAAATCTCAGTTTTATAGTTGAATTTATCTTAACTGTGAAATTGCATGAGTTCATAAAAGCTAACTGAAGCCACAGTTCAGCTCCTATCCTCGTCTATTGTAAAGTTTCAATAAAGTTGTAAAAATATTTACTTTAGTTTGTTGTATTATTTTTTGTTAGCACGAGTCAAAAGCAAAAGGTTAAAACACAACCCATTAAATAAATAATGCTGGATAATCCACACAGCATCATCTCGCCCCAAGCTAAGCAGAGCTTGAGCAGAGCTATTATTTGTGGTCTATCGAAGCAGCGCTAATGAGCGTCACAGATGGCACTATTATAATTTGGGGGTTGCTGGGCATGCGGATTGGGGATTGCAGTTCGGTGGAGTTTGTCTGTTTGGGGTGTACCATATGTATCTAATACCAATCACAGAATAAGGGAGGATGCTCAGCAGAGACTAAAAATAATTAATATGGAACATGACAGGAGTGGTCCCTATCAACAGGGATAGGGACCACTCCTGTCATGTTCTATGATATGGTAATCAAAGTATGAAATTAATTATGGATATGAATAACTACCGATTAATTAAAGAAACCCCAACCTAAAAGTGGGAAATGTATCCACTAGATACTAAAGAAAAAACAAATGAGAATAGAAGCAGTTTTATTGATCAATATAGGTCAACTAGTTCCAAATAAAAAAGAAATGGCCTAGTCCAACAGCTTTGTAATCCAGAGATTTACACTTGATACACTTCTGTCCTGTCCAGATGTCCACCTAACAATGTTTGTTCAAATAACATGTAACCAGAACTAAAGCTATGCAGGAAGATAACTAACTCTACACAGTTGCACAGACATCCCTGCAGTTCTTAATACAACTGGAATTTTAAAATCTAAGTTTATTCATAAATATCTTGCTTGTCTGCAACATATTGGATGATTTCTTTGGGAGAAACAAGCCTTTCTGCGTCTCCATCTGGGATTTCAAAACCAAACTCATCTTCTATTGCCATTATAACCTCCACATGGTCCAGCGAGTCCAGGCCTAGGTCTTTGATGAAGTGTTTGTCGATGGTCAACTGAAAATGTATAAATTGTGTAAGTATACAACTATTGCAATAGGTTTTCCAGGGTTGAGGTTATGTTATCAGAGCAAACTATTGATGATTCTACCTTTTCTGGGTCAATTTTGTCATAGAGTTGGAGTGTAAGCAACACCCTACTTTTAATAAGTTCTAATGTGAGAGGCGGGCCGGCGCTGTACTGGCGGAAGCCGGATAAAGTCTGAAACAAAACCTCAATGTAAATAATGTGTAGGTACCTGAGCACTAGTGAGCTTGTCGTAAGCCTTGCAAACTTTCAGCACTCGCTCTTCTATCTCGCGCCTGGAAGGTTTAGGCTCGGTCGTTGTTGAGTATGCTCGGGGCACCTAAACAATGATTCAATCATGTACACATTTGTTATGCAATACGATAGAGGTTAGAGCTTTTATTTTCTAAAAAAATTAAATTGACAACGAAATGGTAGATAGATTTATATATGAAAAACACTTAATATGTAGGGAATTTGCACAGAAATCGCTAGAATTCACGTTTATAAATGGATCAAAAAGTCTTACCCCAGTTTGAACGGACTGGAAGTTAAATGCCTTCGCTGAGGTTTTAGCGATTTGGAATTTTTGTTGAAGGACTACAGTTGATAGCCGACATACTATCGGTGTTCTAGATGTTGTGGATTGTCGTAATAATCCACTGTAAGCACTTCGAAAAATCTTCGTAGCAGCCATTTTTTGACCATAAAATGAAGTTTTTGTTTTCTTTTTCTTTCTCTCTTCTCAACTCATAGACAAGACCAATGACAATGCTCAGACGAACGAATATATAGACCTGAAATACCTACGTGCATACCTAAAGTTAGTCTGGCACAAAGATGGCGGCCTGCTGTAGAGTTGCGCGTATTTTAACATTGAATATCGATAAGTAAGTAATTGAGTTGCACGGAGTTGGATTCTAAATTTTCGAATATTAGTAAGTAGAAGAATAAGTACCTATCTTTAAGCTCTGTTCAGTTTTATTTAAGTTTCTATACCTTGGTGATCCGTAACGGCCGTAACGGGTCATTAGCATTATATTACCCTCCGTCCTATCGTCTAAAAACGGGATACTACAATAGATTTCATCAAGTTCAATAAAAAACGCTATTTACTACGTACAGTACAGCTCAATTCAGTTAATATTAACACTACAACTTCCCCAAGCTTTGGCTGGCACTCAATTCAATGAATATCCTCTATATTCAGTACTAATACTAATATGTTCATATAAGACAATTATTTAGGTTGCCGCGCTCGGCCCAAGGTAAGTTTCGTGTGGACTGCCAGTTTCTGCAGCTTGTACCTTGATGGCGTGTGTGGAAGAGTCTTAGACAATCACTGACCTATCAAGCCCATTCCATCAAAAACTGACCTTTTTTGTAAAAACGTTGGTTTTTGCTGGAGTCGACGCCGGAAAGTTAAATCAATCATTTTCGAACACAAGGTCACTGACCTTTATTGTAAAAACGTTAGTTTAAGCTGGAGTATACAGGTAAGTTAAATAAATCAGTTTCAAATACAAAGTTAGACCTTTTTGTATTTTTGGAATTCTATGTGTCGGGGTATTTCTTCATGTTTTTTTTTATTGCATCGCGATCGCGATAGCTCCTGCGCTGCGGGAAGTGCAGTGCAGCCTCGCTGCAGTAGAGCGCAGGCTGGCGAAGTCCGACAGGCTGACTCATGTGCTGGGACCTGCTGTCTACAACCGACTGCTGGAGCATGTCACTAATTCACCCAGCCTAGCTTCTTTTAAAAACAAGTTAAAGCTGTGGCTCATCGAGAGGGCGTATTATATGGTCGATGATTTTCTTAACGAAAAATTGTAAGTTTTTAAATGTTATAATTATTAACATAAATTTTTAATTATACATACATATTTTACATTATTCATTGATTTTTTATAATTATGAACGTGCCAATGCAATTAGTATTATATAAATTAATTATATTATTATTTAATTCTAATTTAATTTAGCATTAATTATTGACTTGTAAATCTTTGTTTTTACCAATAAAATGTCTATCTGTCTATCTGCCTCTCCGCCATTGCGTAACAAGGGACAGGCACACTGTGCCTGTCCCTTGTTACGGCTGGCGGAGGCTGCACTCCCTTCGCGCCTCCGGCTTATTATATACCTACACTCTAGGGGCTCCACGCACAAGACCACGTGGAGTCGGGGAACTCTGTGTCGGATCCGCCACTCAAATTGAATCTAATCAACTCTTCCCGGAATGCTCTGTAAAGTTTTTATATTGTTTCTGCATCCATATTTAACGACACACTTTGACCTCTAGCACCGAGGTCATTGAACTTTGGGGTCAAACCGCTGAACCAAAGTTGCACCCCTAGTGACCCTCTTAACGATGCCACAAGAAAAAACATTTGTTATAATATGCCTAAAAACATCTTTCGAAATTTTTCTAAGTCTTTCGCCTTGAAACTGAACGACATACTTTGACCTCTAGCGCCGAGGTCATTGAACTTTGGGGTGGATCACCTGAACCAAAGTTGCACCCATAGTGACCCTATTTACGTAGCCAAAAAAAATACATGTTATATATACATAAAAAAATTCGTCGAAAATTTTCTAAGTCCTACGTCCCGTAAACTCCACCCCAACCAAAAATTCTGTCCCTGGCACCACACCTTTGAATCTTGGTTAGCTTGGTTCAAAGTTGCTGACGCTGCTGTAAAGGATTTACTTTTATTTTTGTGTTATTGGTACTGCGTCGATGAAATAATTCGTTATCGATAATCGATGTTTTGAAAATACCGAACCCTAACTCTATTTACTATGACGAATAATTTTCTCCTAAAATCACATAATATTCATAGTAAAACATTGAATGAATAAAGAAAAGCAAGCGGATCTTTATAAACTTTCCCACAAACAGCAAAATGTTTGAAAATAATAGAAAATGTAAGAAATTTTGAATGAATTCGGTACCTTTCCCATGCAACGTTATATTTTGATGTTTTTTGTTGATTTTCATGCGACAGCCAAACACTCTGCACATACACTTATAAAATACATTATTCTCCAAGTTTGCACACTATAAAAAAGCATAATTATCGCCTATTAACTCTAAATTTCCTTCATTTTCGAATAAAAACAAGTCCGGATGACAACTGATGTACTTGTTGTTGACTGCGACTAAACATGGCGACCGGCCACAGGGGGTGAGGGGTGAGGTATTTTGTGACGTCACCAAAACAATGTTGCCATTTTCAGTCATGATCAAACTGCTGTTGTCCTTTTTTACTCATGATTATCTTCATTAGTCAAAAAGAGATGCCGATATGTAAGTAACTCTGCTGTCGAAATACATCACACTTCTATAACTAACTGTTCGTAACAAGTTCGTATAGATGTTTATGCCAGATCTATATTCCTCTATAATCTAAGTGACAATGTCATGAAATGTCACTGATCTAAATGGCACATGGCACTGACTATAAAACAGGTAAAATAATGTCAGTGTGTGATTATGTGTCAAAAGAAAGAACGTCAGTCAGTATGACATTACGAAGTGTTGGAGTTGTCAATTCGTCGTTACGATCAATTCCATTCCATTGTTTTTGTGCGAATTCAGTGCAATGGATATAAGCTGAAAAATACTAAAATTCAGTAAAAATGGGTAACGCTGACACTAAATTAAACTTCAGAAAAGCGGTCGTCCAGCTAACTTCAAAAACTCAGGTATTGTTATAGTAAATAATGTGGAATTTATTAATTCAATGTGCTTTTATATCAGCAAGTAATAATTCTAAATTTCAGCCTGTGGATGTTGGTGACGACGGTTTTTGGGAGCAGTTCTGGTCGGAGAGCGTCACCAGTGTGCAGGATGTGTTTGCACTGGTACCCGGGGCCGAAATACGGGCATTACGAGAGGAGTCGCCCAACAACTTGGGGACGTTAGTTTATAAGGCTGTGGAGAAACTCACGAAGATTGTGGACAATAGCTGCAGGACTCAGAGAGACCAACAAGCAGGTATCATCTTACAGTTTATAAAAATCTATTCTATTAATTAATTCGATTTAGTAGCTTATTATTCTATTTCATCTACTGGATGAAAATTATTGTACAAAGTAGCTTGTAGAGGTGTGTAGATCCGGAGTCAAACGGCTCCTGGAGTCGAGTCCGGTCCTGGAGTCGTGTGGATCCGCTCCGGCTTGTCGTTCGTGGCGTGTCCGCGGATACGTTGGCCGCGTCTTCGGTCTCGCTCCAAGTCGAATGAATGTAGCAGCGAGCGATTGGAGCTGTGTGGATCTGGCCTTTGATTCGGGTTCGGACGTGTTCGATAGACAGATCCAGTTCCATTTACGAGTAAACAACAAACTAGAACTACTACGGTAAAATTATACTTTATTATAATTTACTAGTATTTAGTATGAAGGTAAATCAACTGTAGTCTCTAAAAAAATTAAGTAATTATATACCTTAAAAAACTTATGCTAGTATTTTTCACAGATTAGATCAAACTAACAAACATGTCTTCCCCTAAGGAAAGAATTGCTATGGTTTTACTAGTCATTCTTTCGATTCGTTACATCCACCGAAACAAACGTTTCCTACAAACAGACAGATACAATGGACATGTAGGAACTGTTATTAAAAGCGGATCCTAACCGATCCGCTGGATCCACTGGAACAAACTGATCTAATGGACTTGAAGGAAGCGAAACTGCAAGCGGATCCAAACGGATCCGCGGACACGACTCCGGGAAACGAGTCCGCACCCAACTGGAATCGGACCAGATCCGCTCCAGTCGTGGACACGTTTAGCGCATGTCTAGTAGCTTGACACATTTTATCATTATTTCATCTAACCTTGCTCCCACGCAATTATAGTATCCTCAGTGTATACTGATTAATGGCAGTTGAATAAAAATTCAAGCCTACATAATTCAATAATATAGGAATGTTTGTGTTGAGTATTGTACCTACCTAAACCTAGCCAATTAACCAGTTCACTTGACATCCAAAATGACTTAAATTGTTTTTTTTTTATAATTAATTAAGAACATACCATGAAGTGTCTCTTAATGATTTAAGAAACTCCCCTTGTTAATTATTTTATGATGATCATCAAATTGGGTTACTTTGTAGTTCATGGATCAAAAATTTAATCATTATGGTTACACCAATGTAAGATACAAGTCAACTAATTTTAAAACTAGCCATTCTTTTGTTTAACTATCTACAACTTGTTTCAGCATTAAACTGCGCGAGACTTCTGACAAGAGTCTTCCCCTACATCCTGGAGGAACCAGAATGGCAGAGCTTTTTCTGGTCTTTGCTGCCGACCACTGTAGAGAACAATGAGCCGGCACCACTAGCACAGTCTCTAATAAATGCTGTTTGTGTAAGTTAATGATTAACCTTTCAACCTTATTCTGTGTTAATTGTAGAAAATATTTTTTCCCAAAGTAACTTTTGTGTTTTATTGGGTTAAAACTCTTGTCCAATGAAAAAACAATATCATTACATGATAGATATTTTTTATTATTTGTCGCGAGGCGGGAATTGAACCCGGAACCTCCGCAGGCAGACCCACCGCGTCAAAATCAAAATCATTCGTGTCACAGAGGTGGTCAATAAATTGTCATTCGTTTTGTTTTAAATATGGTTATAATAAATATGATGTATATGTTCTTTATATAAATAATAAATCCTCTTTGTTCCACAGGATCTGTTGTTCTGCCCTGACTTCACAGTGGTCAGCTCCAAGAGATCGGGGCCGGTGAGTATTGATTTTATGATGATAACACTTATCTTATCATCACACTCTAGATATAGATTATATATTATATTATATATTGATATAGATTGAAACAGTTTTGGTTATTCATACAATCATCATCATCAGCCTATGTTAGTCCACTGCTGGACATAGGCCTCCCGTAATGAGCGCCAAAGCGCCCTGTCTTCAGCTTGTCTCAACCAGCATCTGCCAGCAGTCTTTCGCAGATGGTCACCCCACCTGGCCGGAGGTCGTCCTACGCTACTCGCTATTCATACAAAGGGTCTTACGTCTTATGGACAATAATATACAGCTTGTTTATCTGGGACAGTACCACATAACTTATAAACAAGATACAGCTGCAGTTCCTTTAGATTTTTTTTTGCATATAACAATTTTCGGTCTAACGTGGTAACTCATTCAAATGAATGGAATTGGCAGAAAAATTTGCTGCCTAATGACTCACCCCTTGTAAGGATCATTTGATAAAATGTATTCTTCGGGCACGATTTGCATTGTTACATAAACGCGCTCGCTAGGCGAAATCGAATCGAAAAATTGTATTGTCTGATCCACAAGACTAGTTCGTCTTGCGGATCAGACAATACAATTTTTCGTACAATATTACCTAGCTTCTAGGAAACATTGTGACGTCACACGTTTTGGACAAGGAATCTCAAAGCCTTGCATTCGAACCGAATCATGGAAAATACCTACGAATAGAAAACACTCAAAACTGAATTCGGATACCCATTGCTTTTCGTATTGCATCTGGCCGATTGCTATTCCTTAAATGAAATAATCTAGTGAGAAACTCTTCAAGTGACGGTTTAGATGTTCAGATAATAAATATAATTGTTTATACTAGTTAAAATTGTTGTATTCTGTTTAGGACTTTAGTTTGCTTTGGAAATCTGCAGATATTTTTTCAAAAAGCTCTTGTAGTTTTCTATAGTAAAATAAAAACTATCTATTTCATGTATTGTATTAAGTATTATTGTCCATTATTTATTTATATTTATTTATGTATCCGCAGGAGCGCGCAGAGGAGCTGTCATCGCTGGACAGCTGCGAGTACATCTGGGCGGGCGGCGTGGGGTTCGCGCGCGTGGGCGCACGCGTGGGCGCGCACGAGGCGGCGCGCACGGAGCTGCTGCGGCTGCTGCTCACTGTCTGCAGCGAGACCATCTACCGACCCGCGAGGGACTCCTCGCAGCCTAACAGATGGATCGCGTGAGTTTGCGTTTATTTTATTATGTTATTTATTTTATTCATTTTACATTTTATTTATTTTTTTATTTATTTTTTCCCTATTGCCAATCCCAACGTCTTTCACAGATATGACAAGACAGCGGCGTGGAATCGAACAAAATCGTATTTAGTACACATTGTGACGTCACACGATTTGGGCAAGGAATCTCCTATTTCATAGAGAATAAGGCCTCAGTTTTAATCAATCAGTCTTCTATTCCCCAGATACCTAACAAGTGCAGACAACCGCCACGCCCTGCCTTTGTTCACTTCGCTCCTCAACACGGTGTGTTCGTACGACCCGGTCGGGTACGGCATGCCGTACAACCATCTACTGTTTACCGACACGCTGGAGCCTCTGGTCGAGGTATGTTTATGTTGCCACGGAGTTTGACAGCACGCAGCCGCACAAAAATACAATTAAAATATGGGCTGTAACTCTAGACGGCATATTCTTGTCGAATGATCTTGGCGAAAGCTGAAGAATATCCCCAGTAAGTGTGTTAATTATCGGGACAAGTTCTTGTATTTTCTGCAGATATTTGTTGTTTGTTTGTTGATACCGGGTGTTCTGCTTTTTTCTGTGTGATACTCACAAATATTTAACTATGTGGGTAGAAAAATCAGTTATCTAGTTAGTTGATGCTGTGTGAATTGACCAGTATTTTTTTTTCCTAAAAAAAAATACTGGTCCTAAAATGTACAAACAATGCTATTCAATTATATACCTAATAATTGAATAGCATTGTTTGTACATTTAAATGTTGTTTTCCAGGTGGCGCTCCAGCTCTTGATAGTAACGCTGGACCACGACACCAGTAACTCTAATGAAGAAACAGAAGAAGTAAGTACACAAATAACAGAATGTCAAAATTTTTCATAAACGCTATGCTAGGTAAAATTTGCTTTTTTTTATTTATCTTTTGTTGGTTTTAGTATCGCTGCGGCCATTGATAGGCCTCTTGTGACCGCCACTTCGTAGGTAAATTTGCTTACGATCCTGCGAGTTATCACCTCTGCCTCGGCTATAACCACTGTTTTACGTTACCACAGATAATATAACACATAATACTTGCTTTATAATTCGAACCGCTTTCGCCCTGAAAAAGTTTAGGCTTTCGTTAAAGGATGAAACGTTGGTGGTTTTCTAACACAAACAAGGTTGAAGTTGAAATTGATATACAGGGTGGAGAAAATCAATTGGCCTTGAACGGAAATCACCTTAAATCCTAAAACAAAGAAGGATTTAATTTATAAGTACCAAATAAGGAGATTATAATAATGATGCCACCTATGGCGCTCATTAGGGGAGGCCTATGTCCATTAGTGGACTATTAAAGGCTGGTGATGATGATGATTATGAAATAAGGAGATGTTAGCGGGATAAACTTTTAATTTCCTTTAGTTTTACCCTATATAGTTATTCAATCAACATCAACATCATCAGCCTATAATAGTCCACTGCTGGACATAGGCCTCCCCTAATGAGCGCCATGGATGGCATCATTATGTGGGGGTTATTGCCCATAATCCCCACGCTGGGCATGCGGGTTGGGGAGTAGCGGTAGTTATTCAATATTGTGCATTATATTGTAATAAAGTAACACCCCCCCCCCCCCCACCCCCCACAGAGTCTCCCCGACAACCTGTTCATAAACTACCTGTCGCGCATCCACCGCGACGAGGACTTCCAGTTCCTGCTGCGCGGCGTCACGCGGCTGCTGAACAACCCGCTGCAGCAAACCTACCTGCCCAACTCCAGCAAGCGGGTCGCCTTGCATCAGGAGCTGTTGGTGCTGTTCTGGAAGATGTGCGACTATAACAAGGTATACTGTAGATACCAGTGCAATTACGATACAATCTCCTATTCCCATTGAATAGGCCAGTATACTGTAGCCACCAGACCAGCAGCGGTGCAATTACGATACAATCTCCCATTCCCATTGAGACATACGAGGAGCCTGCCCAACTCCAGCAAGCGTGTGGCCTTGCATCAGGAACTGTTGGTGCTGTTCTGGAAGATGTGCGACTACAACAAGGTATACTGTAGCCACCAGTGCAATTACGATACAATCTCCCATTCCCATTGAGACATACGAGGAGCCTGCCCAACTCCAGCAAGCGTGTGGCCTTGCATCAGGAACTGTTGGTGCTGTTCTGGAAGATGTGCGACTACAACAAGGTATACTGTAGCCACCAGTGCAATTACGATACAATCTCCCATTCCCATTGAGACATACGAGGAGCCTGCCCAACTCCAGCAAGCGGGTCGCCTTGCATCAGGAGCTGCTGGTGCTGTTCTGGAAGATGTGCGATTATAACAAGGTATACTGTAGATACCAGTGCAATTACGATACAATCTCCCATTCCCATTGAGACATACGATGAGCCTGCCCAACTCCAGCAAGCGTGTGGCACTGCATCAGGAGCTGTTGGTGCTGTTCTGGAAGATGTGCGACTACAACAAGGTATACTGTAGCTACCAGTAGCCCTAAAAAATATTGACATTCGTGATATTTTGACGATGAAAGCTCTGTCGTCTGTGTGAATTTCATCCTGATAGAAAATTTTTGTTTGAATTTTTGTACCGTGTGACAGAAACCAAAATCGCTTATCGCCAGTCTCCTCAGATGGCGATCCATTGAATGGGATATTTACTCTAATCGCAAAGTCTAATGCGCCACGTTAAGCAGTCGAAGCGTTGTAGAATAAAAGCGGGAATAAGCAGGAAGTTATCCGCGCAGCTTAGCGTTTATGGTCCTCGAATTTGTATGAAATTGCGTATAGCTTGTGTTACAAGCTCGGCTTAGCTTGGGGCTAGATGACGCTGTGTGAATTGTCCAGTATTATTTATTTAATTACGTAAGTAATTGCTGTAATTTGTTTTCGTTTCAGAAATTCATGTACTACGTCCTAAAAAGCAGTGACGTGTTAGAAGTTTTGGTGCCGATATTGTACCATCTCAACGACTCTCGCGCAGATCAATGTAAGTACAAAAAGTTTAGAATTGGGGAATAAATAATTAATTGGGGAACGTTTATAGGTACAAAAAGTTCTACTTATAGAATAGGGGAATGTATGTTTCTCACAACAACTACGAGCGACTTTCTGGATAGGACCTCATTTATACTCGAGGCGCTACTCCGTCTTAAATCAGCGTCGCCACCTATTTTATATTATTATTACGTTGAACTAAAGGAATTTAAATATTTCCATAGATCAGTTTGTGTTTTTTTTAGGATTTGTTGACCCTTTCTGTGATTTTTTAATGCCTCTGTATAATCTCTGTCTTGTAGTTCTATTTTATTTTGATTGAGGAACAAATAGTTAATAAACTAATCTAAAAACTACTAAAATGACACATAAAGCAGCAAAGTAAATTTAATGGTAGAACCATTTAGTTTAGTATAGCTTAGGCACCAATCATTTTCACATCTCATTACTATTAAGTTGAAATAGGTAGCAGCGTTAATTTGAGTCAAGGAGACGCTTTAATACAATAAATAACATACATATTTTTTTATTATCCATACAAAATAACCTTTTCTTTTACCCATACGAAACCAACACTGATAATTCAAACATTTGTCCCGGGGTGGAAATCGTACCCGCAACCTGAGTCTCCGCGGACCTTCGCCCACCACAGAGGACCTCATGATTAACTTAACATCTTAGTTTCTGTAACATTGTTTCCATACAGCTCGTAGTGACGTCACATGGTTTGGGCTAGGCATCTTCTATCTCATAGACAACACGCCTTTACGAATAGACCCCAGTTAGTTTCTGTAACATTGTGTCCATACAGCTCGTAGTAACGTCACACGGTTTGTGCAAGGCATCTTCTATGTCATAGACAACACGCCTTTAGTTACGAATAGGCCCCAGTTAGTTTCTGTAACATTGTGTCCATACAGCTCGTAGTGACGTCACACGGTTTGGGCAAAGCATCTTCTATGTCATAGACAACACGCCTTTATTTACGAATAGGCCCCAGTTAGTTTCTGTAACATTGTGTCCATACAGCTCGTAGTGACGTCACACGGTTTGGGCAAGGCATCTTCTATGTCATAGACAACACGCCTTTATTTACGAATAGGCCCCAGTTAGTTTCTGAAACATTGTGTCCATACAGCTCGTAGTGACGTCACACGGTTTGGGCAAGGCATCTTCTATGTCATAGACAACACGTCTTTACGAATAGACCCCGTCAGTTTCTGTAACATTGTGTCCATACAGCTCGTAGTGACGTCACACGGTTTGGGCAAGGCATCTTCTATGTCATAGACAACACGCCTTTATTTACGAATAGGCCCCAGTTAGTTTCTGTAACATTGTGTCCATACAGCTCGTAGTGACGTCACACGGTTTGGGCAAGGCATCTTCTATGTCATAGACAACACGTCTTTACGAATAGACCCCGTCAGTTTCTGTAACATTGTGTCCATACAGCTCGTAGTGACGTCACACGGTTTGGGCAAGGCATCTTCTATGTCATAGACAACACGCCTTTTACGAATAGGCCCCAGTTAGTTTCTGTAACATTGTGTCCATACAGCTCGTAGTGACGTCACACGGTTTGGGCAAGGCATCTTCTATGTCATAGACAACACGTCTTTACGAATAGACCCCGTCAGTTTCTGTAACATTGTGTCCATACAGCTCGTAGTAACCACATGGTTTGTGCAAGGCATCTTCTATCTCATAGACAACACGCCTTTACGAATAGACCCCAGTTAGTTTCTGTAACATTGTGTTGGTACAGCTCGCGTGGGTCTAATGCACATCGGCGTGTTCATACTCCTGCTGCTCTCCGGGGAACGCAACCTCGGCGTGCGCCTCAACAAGCCGTACGCGGCCGCCGTGCCTATGGACATCCCAGTGTTCACCGGCTCGCATGCTGACCTGCTGGTCGTCGTCTTTCATAAGGTAACGAGGATAAATAATTAAAATCCCTAGTGTTGATATGCCGTGTGGTGCCGGCATAGAATTCCACCACCCCTCTTCCCGTGGGTGTCGTAAGAGGCGACTAAGGGAAACACACCGGGGGGCGGGCAGCAGCGCCCTCTGCAGAATAACTCCACCGAACTGCGATCCCCAACCCGCATGCCCAGCGTGGGGATTATGGGCATTAACCCCCAAATGATTATGCCATCTATGGCGCTCATTAGGGGAGGCCTATGTCCAGCAGTGGACTATTATAGGCTGGTGATGATGATGATGATGATGAGTGTTGATATAAACACAAGACGGCCGTCTTGCAACTCTCTATTCACATACACATCTAAGACCTAGTGCATGTAGTCCTATGCTACCCTGTACATGACGTTGATAGGGGTTGAATTGTTATATCGTTAGCTATGATATGGGAGTTAAGTAAATCACCGATCGACACGGAGTTGTAATGCAGACTGAATTTATTTCAAACAAAGTAGTTCATAGTGCTGATCTTTGATTCCAGTAACCGCTGTGGCGTACACAGCTTACTACACAGTTAATAACCTTAGCCGGCCTACGTGGGCGTGTCTCTTGTATATATAACATCATAAACAAAAAGGCACAAAAAAACAACCGAAAAAGTCCATGCAAAAAGTCTAATCTGTGGATTGGAACCTGGTGCCGTTTGCTAGCAAGCAGTTCTTATTTTCGTGAGGTCTCGCGAGGGCGACTTTACCGAGAATATATGGGATCCTCGATGAAGTATTTTTCAGGACATCTCATATCTTTGAACTGGTCAATAGATGGATCGAATTAGAAAAGACTTTAAAATGCGATAGAATGGGATTTTCTGATGATGATACTTGTTTCCAGGTGATCACCACAGGGCATCAACGTCTGCAACCGCTGTTTGACTGCCTCCTCACCATTCTTGTAAACGGTTAGTCAAAATCATTGATCCCGATATCACCCCCCTCCGCCCTTTTCTTCCCTTGGATTCTTGTGTTGTTTTATTAAGGTAAATAAAAAAAAAATTCTTTCTTTTTTCTTTACTAACAATAGATATGATATTTGGTTCCAGTATCACCATACCTGAAGACGCTCTCGATGGTAGCCAGCAGTAAGCTGCTGCACCTGCTGGAAGCGTTCAGCACGCCGTGGTTCCTGTACTCCGCGCCGCACCACCACCAGCTGGTGTTCTTCCTGCTCGAAGCATTCAACAACATGATCCAGTACCAGTTTGATGGTAAGCTGCTATCAACATCTGCCGGGTGGTGCCGGCATAGAATGTCACCACCCCAACTCCTCCCGTGGGTGTCGTAAGAGGCCCACCTGGACGGAGGTCCTCATACACCACTAGTCGCCTCGGTTTGTCGGTTCTTCGCCTTTCAGTTTGCTAATCCTTTGAGTTATGTCGATAACTTTAGTTCTCTGTGGGAAGTAATCGTTACAAATCCTATCCTTCAGAGAAGCTCTTTCCATAGCTCGCTGAGCGACTATGAACTGGGGGACCAACCCTATCGTGAGTGTCCACGTCTCGACTCCGTAGGTCATGGTTCAGGGCCTCTGTCTGTGCTGATTATTATATGTATTAGTATTTCTTTTTTTAACATGTACCAGTTTAGTGTATTTTTATAAGTTATTCCTGTAATTAATTTGGGAGCGTTGTTTTTTTGTTAGTCTTTATTAATATATTATTATAAAAGAGGTAAAAAGCTATAAAACTATTCGCCATAATAATCGATCAAATAACAAATAAAAGTTTATCTGCAGGTAATTCTAACCTGGTGTACACAATAATCCGCAAGCGCGCCGTGTTCCACTCGCTCGCGAACCTGCCTCACGAGCGCGGCGCCATCGCGCGCTCTCTGAACGCGGCGCGACACCGCAGCAAGGACGCGCCGCCCGCCATCGCACTACCCAGGTAATACTGCACTACCCAGGTATTACCTGGTACTACTGCATTACCTTGGTATTACTGCACTACCCTGGTAATACTGCACTACCCGGGTAATATTGCACTACCCGAGTAATACTGCACTACCCAGGTACTATTGCACTATCTTGGTATTACTGCACTAACCAGGTACTACTGCACTATCCTGGTATTGCTGTACTAACCAGGTATTACTGCACTCCCTGGTATTACTGCACTACACATGGTAATACTACACTACCCTAGTACTACTGCACTACCCAGGTAATACTGCACTAACCTGGTAATAGTGCACTACCCTGGTACTATTGCAATTCCCAGGTATTACTGCACTACTCGGGTATTACTGCACAACCTTAGTATTACTGCACTACCCAGGTAGTACTGCACTACCCAGGTATTAGGTTTAAAGATATTTATTCTCAAAAAAGACACAGTCACTTACATGAGAACAGTTATTTAGCTTAATAAACAATTACATGGTAAAAAGAACTCGTTGTTCGATCAGTAATTATGTATATAACAGTTGCACAAATTAAATTAAAATATAATGTAGGTATAATGTAAGAGAAAGATTATTAGGTATTACTGCACTATCCTGGTATTACTGTACTACCCTGGTAGGTATTTACAACTTGAAAACAGTGTTTTTTTTTTAAGTAAAAACAAAGGCTTTCGCGAAACAACAAAATAAAACAACGAGACCATAATTCAGTAACTGAACTGAAACAACGAGATCTAGATGGGGGATTGAAAATTTCAATGTCCTAATTCGTGTGGAGAATCGTCGCGAAAGCCTTTGCAGTTACAACTGACCTTTATAAACTGTTAATGTCGGGTATAAAAGTCAGTTTATAACTGAAACATGCGTTTGCTAGATCTAGGAATTGTTCTCACACGAATGTTTGTCTATTCTCTATCTACATATATTATCTTGATGTCATAATGACTAATCTGACGACTGAATGACTAAATCAATAATGAATGACTAATCCAGGGGAGATTGTTTGTTTAGGCAATTCTAATATACCTCTAGGTAAATTTTGATAGCATATAATGGTGATGTCACCAGGTCGACAAGTGCGGAGAGTGTGTCAGAGACCCCCATGGAGGGCTCCCGGCCCGCGCAGCCGGCGGAGCCCGGCACTCTGAACCCCACGCTGCCCGACACACCTGGTTTGTACCCTTTGTACCTTTTGTCTATAACAGGTTGTACTCTTTCTACCATTTGTGTATACGAGGTTGTACACTTTATACCTTTTGTCTATACGAGGTTGTACACTTTGTACCTTTTGTCTATACAAGGTTGTACACTTTGTACCTTTTGTCTAGACCAGGTTGTACACTATGTACCTTTTGTATATGCGAGGTTGTACCCTTTGTACCTTTTGTCTATACGACGTTTGCCAGAGACACAAGTCAAACATTTTTGTACTTAAAAAAAGTAGCGGTCCGCCCCGGCTTCGTACGGGTATTTAACATAAATAAAAATTTTCATGCTTTAACTTTTTTGAAAATATTCTATAGCCTATGTTCATCAGGGCAAAAATTGGATTCTGATGAGTTTTTAACAAATTTTTTTCACCATTAGTGGTGGCTATGGCATGACTCGTTTATCTTTCTTTTCAGCAATCGGAGAGATCACAGAACGTGAATCCGCCCATCCGCCCGCCCAGCGCCTCGAAGACCCATCGCTAACTCCCTCCGAAGCACCACCTACGCTTAACAACTCGGCTCTTATATCTGACAATCTTAGCCTGGAGGGTAGCAACCGCTCCGGGAGTGACCACGGAAGTATTGGCAGGGAGGGTAGTGTTGGCAGAGAGGGTAGTGTTGGCAGGGAGGGTAGTGTTGGCAGGGAAGGTGGAGAGAGATTACTACCTCCTCGCGCGGGGCCGGATGGCGAAGATACTGCGACCGAAGATGATGCTGGTGATAAGAAGCGGACTGTTGCACATGTGAGTATTATTAATTTTTTATTTATTTGTATTGTATTTAACTATATCAACTTTATAATAACCACCTTATAAAATATTTTTTCCACTATAGAAAATGCAGTAAAATAATATCATAAAACTATTCCGCAAAGTGTCTGACCGTAAAATAAAAGAAATATCTACAAAACTTATCATTTATGTGCAAAA
The DNA here is from genome assembly GCA_963931895.1 of Eupithecia pulchellata. NCBI lineage: Eukaryota > Metazoa > Arthropoda > Insecta > Lepidoptera > Geometridae > Eupithecia > Eupithecia pulchellata. The sequence goes on along the minus strand of OZ007533.1, from coordinate 830,106 downwards.
CACGCAAAACACAACATCAAATTTAAAAAAAAAATACCGATGGATGGCGGCGAAGTGAGCCGGCTACGTCGCGAGCGACCACGAGTTAGCCGCGAAGTTAGACGAACGATGCACGAAAAATCACGAACACTCGAGTTTCGGGCGGCCGATAGTTTCTGCCTTTTTTGGCCGAAACCAAACTTTCGCTTGATTTAAATTGATTTAATTTACATATTTGTATACAATCACAAATTTCATAAACTAAATATACCTAAATGTAACTTATCAACATACAATCAAATTACATAGAATTTACTAAAAAAAATATGGATCTATGTAGTCTGAATAAAATAATTATATCTTTTATTTTAAAATCCACCCTTTAAACATTTCACTTGTACTTCCACGTTATTGTGCTAATACCTCCATGTGGTATCCAGCGCGACAGTCTCCGCGTGACGCCTCCAGGCGGCGGCGCGGGCGGCGGTTGTGCGGCCGGCGGGTGGCAGCCGTCGGCGGAGTGGGTGAGCGGCTGGCGCGGCAAGCTGCCGCTTCAGACCATCATGCGGCTGCTGCAAGTGCTGGTGCCGCAAGTTGAGAAGATATGTATCGACAAGTGAGTACAGTACAATAAAGTTATTTATTTAGGCTTCAAAGTTTTCAGGCTTGAATAATTTAAGTTTTTAAGGCTTACAAAGTGATAATGTCAAATTTTATATAGTAAATTGTTATAAATGGGGTATCAAATTGTATGTTTTAATTGAAAAATTCACCAAATTGTCCATTACCGACTCCTTTATCTTTGAAGTTACTGGTATAATACATAATTGTCAAAAATTCCAAACCCTCGGCACACTCGCGTTTGACCGGTCTTGTATGATGGATGGTACAGTAAAAATAAAAGATACAATGTAGTGTGCCCTATACGAGCGTGCAATTTTTGGTCTATTAGGTACATAATAAGAAACTAATCCACTAACTAATAATGTCTTCTACCACCACGCCACAAAGATCGCTAAGGCCTTCGCCACACTTGGCGGAAATCCGTCGCGGATCTCCCGCGTCTGAACGCCACTACATGTTATTGCATATAAATGAGAAAACTATGCGGAAGATGGGTCGTTCCATGTCATTCAATGTTTATTACCTAATTTACCGCAACGGAAGTTCAGCGTCGGAATTCCCGTCAAGTGTGGCGAAGGCCTAACGCGTACTTTCCTCCAGGGGCCTGACGGACGAGTCTGAGATCCTGCGGTTCCTGCAGCACGGCACGCTGGTGGGGCTGCTGCCCGTGCCGCACCCGATCCTCATCCGCAAGTACCAGGCCAACGCCGGCACCGCCGCCTGGTTCCGCACATACCTGTGGGGCGTCATATACATACGGTACGCTATTACTTGCACTTATCTATCTATACCGTTATGTACATACGGTACGCTATTACTTGCACTTATCTATCTATACCGTTATGTACATACGGTACGCTATTACTTGCACTTATCTATCTATACCGTTATATACATACGGTACGCTATTACTTGCACTTATCTATCTATACCGTTATGTACATACGGTACGCTATTACTTGCACTTATCTATCTATACCGTTATATACATACGGTACGCTATTACTTGCACTTGTTGTGATAATGTTTAGCGTACCCCCCACCACCCCAGCCCGCAGTCTTAGATGCTGGATGCATCAAGCTAAAGACAGGGCGCTATGGTGCTCATTAGGGGAGGCGTATGTCCAGCTGTGGACTGACATGAGCTGATGATGATGATGACACCAGAAAAATATCATCAAGTACATAGACAAGTACAATGGGCTGCCTTATTGCTTAGAAGCGATCTCTTCCAGACAACCTTTGGATGGCAAGAATTATTGGTATTTAAGAGAGCAGGAGCGTACCAAATACCAATATATATTATTTGAATTAACCTGTATTATTGTTTCAGAAACGTGGATCCGCCGATATGGTACGACACGGACGTGAAACTCTTCGAGATCCAACGAGTTTGAACCGCGCGCCCTCTGACGGAGAATTAGTGTAATTTATGTATTGAAGCACTGTTTTACACTTTCCAACTTCCAAGTAACTTTACGATGTTGACTGCTGGCGGGACCAGTGGGCCAAGCACGGGGATTGTTCTCTAGGGTAGAATAGACAATAATGACATCGCATCGCCATACATTGCGTACATTATTGAAGTTGAAGAAATTCATTTCAAATAATTTACGCATTCGATGACAAAGTGACGTAATTTTTCTCTCTTCTACCTTAGACAAGAAAGCCCGTGCTTGCCCTACTGGGTCCCGAAAGAAGAGTGTACAGGATGGGTTATTATTTTTGGTCTACTAAGGGAAGACTGTGCTCGAGAGTTACGTGCTCGATGAAAATTAAACTCAGCGTTAAAAAAGACGAAAAATTTTTTAGTTTTTGTAACAAGAAGGGATATTTTTTTTTGAGTATTTTTTTTCCGTATTTTAAGATCTATTGACGGTGATAAATAAATGTACGACGAATAAGTGCCCAAAGTTGAAACCTAACATGACTTTCCATAACTCTCACGATTTCAGACATCCTTTGAGTAGCCTTGAAAAGATTCATCCTGTATACTTTGATAGTCGTCCCCACATTGATAGGTCGTGTAGGTACATGAATGAATTTAAATAAAGTCTTCTTATCCCTGGTGAAGAGAAGCCACAAGCTAAGCAAAAGTTATCTCATATCGATTTATTTATCTCTTATTCAATATTCAGTGGATCCGTGGCTTTATCTAATGGAAAATGACCCTAAAATGGGCGTTTATGTAGCAATGTATGGATTCTGTATTAATTTTTCTATTTGATGAAACTTTTCATAAATTTTTAAATGACATAATTTTATCAAAAAATACGCTATTTTATAAAGTAGGCCAGAAGATACTTTTTACAAGTTTTACTTATGAATATTTCTTCTCTCTTATTTAATTTATATAAATAAGCAAATATATGACTAGAAGAACTGTAAATATATTTATTTAGCCAATTTTATTTCTTGAATGATCTTATTTTGTGTGCACAATACTGGTTAGTTTAGCACAGATTTTCTGTTTGCATGGAAATTTGATTTTACTAATGTAGTCGAAATATTTTTACCTCATCTGTTACCCTTGTTACCACTAATAGGTACTTCAGAAATACTTGCAAATAAAACAAAAAACTCAAATATAACAGAAAATTAAAAAAAAGAACTATTTATATTGTGTATTTGTGTTTTCATTGTTGTGTAATCTTATGACAGCTAGTCATTTTTAACTTGCTATTATTTAATAATATTCTTATTAAAAATGCATTTAAATTTTATGTTATATTAATCGGACATTCCATTGTTCCACATAAATGTTTATATGTTTACTAAAAATTATACATCTTATGAATAAATCAATGACGTAACGTGTTTTTAAATAAACCTTTAAGGCCAGGTAGGCCAACAGAGGCCGCACTTTTGTGGTTTTCAAAACCATCTGAGATGTAGGAATACTGATTAAAAATTCTGTAAAAAAGATATGTAATAGTTAAGGATTTAGTCTAGTCAAATTCGCATTCAGATACAAGATTTTATAAACTTCGCTCGGGAAAAAAAAATCTCGAAGTTACCCCTTTTTGAAATGTTTTTTCAATATTATGACTAAACTATGTGATATTTTAAGTTTTTTTTTGTACTCAATTAAAGACAGTAACTATTTCTAGACAAATTCGCAGAGTCTGTCCTGATAAAATGATTTTCAAAATCACTGTTTTGAAATAACTACAAAATTCACAAGCGTGGTGGCTTGGCAGACACGATCAGTCGCGCTCTGGCGCTTACAGACGACGGACCTATGTCAATTTTTCCGCTAATTTATGAAGTACGTAATGTTTCATTTGTTATGCAATTTTAGTCTCTGACACAATGGCGTTCGATTCAATTTTACTTCAACCTTTGACATGATATGTGACGGTCGTAGTGCCATAGTATAAAATCATCGGTATGTAAGGCAGAAAATTAATAAAGGTTATTGTTCTAGTTTAAAAATATATTATCTACTTACTGGAATGATTTATTGAAGCCAATAATATTTAGTTAACTACATTAACATTTTATATATCTATAAAGCATTGACATAATTGTTCTCCTTGATGGTGGAGCCCCCTCCACCATCATAGGTATGGTTTTTTTTACGGAATCGTATAGAGGGCATCGGGGGGACCTAAGGAAAATTCCGACTTTTCCAAATTTGCCCCTTCTCCCCCCCCCCTTTAGGGGGGCTCCCAAACAGAGCCATACTGAATGTTATTTTTTGTGGGGTTGTATAGAGGGGGTCAAATAGTTGAAAGGCAGGCAAAAATTCCCCCCTCCCTTTGCCCCCAGACCCCCCCTTTTGAAGTTGCTACCGGAAATAGTCGTTATAGAAAAATTTGGATTGCGGATTCGTATAGAAGGTTTCTTCTAGTGTTGAAAAATAAAAAAAAATCACCCCCCTCCACCCACATTTTCACCCCCCCCTTTTTGTATCTCCCAAACGGATCGACCTAGAAGAAAAATTTTTTCACAGTTATGTAGAAGAGAAGAAATCATTTTGAACTCCAAAAAAAGTTTGAACCCTATGACCCCCCAGACCCTCTTTTTTATAAAAAACCGAAAATTGGCCAAATTTTGACCTTTTTTTTCGGGTGGAGCATTGCGGCGAGCGAAGCCAGCTGCAATGCGACTAAGGAGAATAGCACGGCGAGCGAAGCGAGACGTGCTGTGACCCCACGACCCCCCTCTCCCAGCAAGCGGGTGAAGCACTGCGGCGAGCGAAGCGAGCTGCAATGCGACAAAGAGGAACAGCACGGCGAGCGAAGCGAGCTGTGCTGTGTGACCTAACACCCACTTATATGGGTATCGTTTTCGACTAAATCAAACACGTAGATTACGAAAAAGATGTCCATTTTCAAATCCAAGATGGCTGAAAGTTTACTATCGCAGATTTTACACATGGATATCGATTACCATCAAATCAAAGACGTTTTAGGTTATGAAAAGTAAAAACTCCAATGCGATAAGGCCGCCTAAGGCAAGGCACTCCCCCCGAGCTGCTAACCTCTAGTTTTTAATCTATAATTTTATTACATGTTAATAGGTTTCTTTTATCTATACTAATATTATAAAGAGGAAAGATATGATTGTTTGTTTGTTTGAATTGTTCCGAAACTACTGGACCGATTTGAATTTTTTTTTTATCATTAAAATGCTAAATTTTCCGTGATGACCATAGTTAGGGACCCAGATGAAAAATTCAATAATTAAACCGTGCGCTATACCTATATTCTTATTCTATTATGGCTCCGCTGCTTGTTTTCAGATTTTTTAAATTATTATATAGTAAAAAACTGCAATTAAAACATGAATAAGAGCGTTTTCTACTTTACGTAAAATAAGTTTTATCTTTTTTTCCCGAATAAAACCGCAATCACATCTTACAATAAAAAGCGAGATATCGAGGAGTGAGTATTAACCTGTTGCGATGTTGTTCGGATCAAAGAGTTGTTTTTATTTTTCGTTTAATAAAAAAGTAAAACCCATTACAAAAAGCCCATCTCAAGAACTACTCGTACGATTTGCCTGAAAAAAATTCACAAGGTGTAATCGCACCTCAGAAACAATTATTTCAAATAAAAACACTTCTATAGTAATAGTCGGTTACCATATTATGTATTCGGTGGGGGCGGCGAATTATGAAAATATTTTTTTTTTGTTTTTTTATTTTATTTATTCTTGAAAAACTTATTCTAGTTATTAAATATTAACATTCGTTAAGCCCTTGAGGATTTGACTCGAATGTTACATTCCTCTGGTTACATACTTTACGTTTTTTATTACGTGAGTGATAAAACAAAATTTTTGTGTCTTAAACTACTAAGGTACCTAATTGATATAAACAGATAAAGAGTAAGAATAGTTATTGAATAAACGCAGCCCGAAGTGAGCAGCATATCGATGCAGTGTTCGGGCTTTCTCGGACGGCCGAGCCTCCCGAAGTTCCCCGAACACTGCAGAATGCGCCGACCTCGCTCTGGTCGGCAAAAATGAAAAAATGAAAAATCAAAATAAAGATTTTCAGTAGGTACAAATTTTGAAATTGAATATTGAAATGGGACCCTACAGAGTCGAATGGGGTATCAAATGAAAGGTTTCAATTTGCACATTCCAAAACAGATTTTGAAATTTTGATGAATTTTATACTTTTTGAAATATTTAGAAAAAGGTCGAATAAATGACCATTCCCCCCCTTATCTCCAAAGATTGCAGAGCGATCGATGTGAAATGTAATAAACGGTCAAAAAATTAACCATTCCCCCACCAACCCCCTATCTCCGAAGATTGCAGAGTGATCGATGTATTGTAAAATGTACTATGCGTTTGTAGATATAGATTTATAATTTACAGAAAAAATATAGAGAAGTCTGTAAAAAATAAACTTTTTGAAATATGGTCATAAAACAAATTTTCATACAATGAGACTTTTTCATTGAGAGCAATTCAAATCAAAGGTATGGAATTCGACAATTCAAAACAGGTTTTGAAAATCGCCTAAGTTTCATACTAAGTAAAATACGTTGAAAAAGGTCGAAAAAAGAATTGTAGGTTCGAACCCATCGATCCGAATATCGTTGTGATTTCAAGATGAAAATGTAAATTATAGACTTCCTAGCCTTACCACAAATGGAAAAAATTATTATGTGATGTCCATAGCCTTATCATCTCCTGAGCTACTAACCGGGTACAAGCACGCTAGAATTGAATATTGGAGAATTTTGAGAAAATAATAATATTTTATTATAATTGTTTTATTTGATACCCTTTATTCTTTGTATTTATTTCAAACAAAATTTTAAATCATAGAAGCGAATGTTCTCTATTTGCTTCTTTGTCTTCTTTATTTGAGTATTTATTTCAAATTTTGTAGGTACTTAAAAAACGAAGTTCGGAAATTAACTATGCCTTTTGTTGGTCTGGTCCAGACGTTTTTCAGCGTTCTTGCTTTGGTTGGTTATCTTGGGATCAATTACTTTATTATTAATTCATTATCTATATTAAGAAACATAAATAGAGATGAAGTTGTAACAACTTCATTTATTTACGAAACTCTAACTGAAAACTATAAACAAAGTTTGATCATAGCAACAGCGTTTCTAAAGTGAAATAATATTATGCTACTGCTTATTTCTATACTATGTCGTTGGCGCTGCATCTGCGCTAAGTATTTCGCGCGCAACTTTAGACAGGACAAAATGCCTACAGCTGCAGGAATACCTCGCCTTAAGAATAATTTTATAATACTGTAATTATTTTAACGTCACCATTAGTTTGAATAGAATAATAACACTGCACTATTTGATTTAAGTTTTAGTTATTATTAAGAGATATAAAGCGTTAAATATTTATTTTGTTTGCCTATTGTCTGTACTTAAATATTATGAATATAATAAAGAAGAATTATGAGCTTGAATTTTCTTTAATCTATTACTAATATTATAAGAGGAAAGATTTGATTGTTTGAATAGAATAGGCTCAGAAACTACTAAACCGACTTGAAAAATTCTTTACACCATTAGAATCTTAAAATTTTTGTGATGAACATACGTTATAGATATTTTAAAAAATTAGGATTTCGCATGAAAATTGAATTTTTTGTTAAATACCCTTGCGAAGGCGGGACGGACAGCTAGTAATACAGGGCGTCCCATCGCTATGCCACATGGAGGGAAAGTACCTTAAATATTGAAGAGTGAACATTTTACTGAAAGAACACATTTTTTTAATTTTAAAAACCATTTAAACTGCTTTCATAGTTTTTTCGAAAAGTTACATATTTGAACCAGGAACCGAACCCGCTTCACGAGAAAAATAATAACCCTGTAGCTTTATCATACCGATCGAAAGGCTTCATTATAAGTGATACTTATACTTTATTAAGTATAACAGCTATCGTAGTAATACCAATAACACAAGCTTTGCTTAGCTTGTGGGTAAATGATACTGTGTGGATTATCCAGGATACATCTCTTCTCAAAAAATTTTGGAGCACGGTGGAATTCTTTAGTTCAATAATCTTATTACCAAAAAATTTGAGCGTAGTGGAATACATTGAGTACCTACCTATGGACTTTGAAATTTTTAGAACAACGGTTTTGGTGCGCTGTGTATCTACTATTACAGTTACTACAGAGATTAGTGGGTTGGTACCTAAAATTTTTTTCAACGTATTTCAATAAGTATGAAACTTAGGCGATTTTCAAAACCTGTTATGAATTGTCGAAATCCATACCTTTGATTTGATATTGCTCTCAATGAAATAGCCCCCATTGTATGAAAATTTGTTTTTTTGACCATATTTCAAAAAGTATTTAAGTATATTTACAGACTTCTCTATATTTTTCCTGTAAAATATAGATCTATATCTACACGCATAGTACATTTTACATCGATCACTCTGCAATCTTCGGAAATAGGGGGGGGGGAATGGTCAATTTTTCGAGCATTTTCAAAATATATCGAAAAGTATAAAACCTATCGAAATTTCAAAAACTGTATTGGAATGTACAAACCAATACCTTTCATTTGATACCCAACTCAGTGGGGTAGTCACCCCTTTAGAAAATTATCCCCTCCCTTTTTGACCATATTTCAAAAAATATTTTACATCGATCGCTTTGCAATCTTCGGAGATAGTGGGGGGAATGGTAATTTTTTTTGACCTTTTTCAAAATATTTTAAAAAGTATACTAAAATCTACCAAAATTTCAAAAACTATTTTGGAATCTACAAACAAATACCTTTCATTTGATACCACTATCGACTCTGTAGGACCCATTTAAAATTTCGATTTCAAAATTTGTACTGAAATTCATCATTTTGATTTTTCATTTATTTTTATGAAAATGTGCGTGCGCACAAAATGTATTATTATTTTAAATTTCAAGTCAATAGCTGCAGTAGTTTCTGAGATATTAAGGATTCAAAACAAAATCAAAGTGATCCCATAAGGATTTTGAAACCGATGTCAAAACCCTAAAAATGATATTTTTTTGTAACCTTGATGATAGGTCATAAAGTATTCATCATCAGCCTATGTTAGTCCACTGTTGGACATAGGCCTCCCCTAATGAGCGCCATAGCGCCCTGTCTTCGGCTTGTCGCATCCAGCATCTGCCAGCAGTCTTTCGCAGATCGTCAGCCCACCTGGCTGGAGGGCGTCCTACACTACGTTTACCGAGTCGCGGTCTCCACTCAAGAACACGTTTACCCCAGCGGTTATCGGTTCTTCGCGAAATATGGCCGGCCCACTGCCACTTCAGTTGGCTAATTCTCTGAGCTATGTCGATAACTTTAGTTCTCTGTCGGATGAATTGGTTACGAATCCTATCCTTCAGAGAAACTCCGAGCATAGCTCTTTCCATAGCGCGCTGAGCGACTTTGAACTGGTGGACCAACCCTATCGTGAGTGTCCACGTCTCAGCTCCGTAGGTCATGACTGGTAGGACGCACTGATTAAAAACTTTCGTTTTCAAACATTGCGGTATGGATGACGAGAAGACTCGACGTAGTTTTCCGAACGCTGCCCAGTCTAGCTGGATCCTCCTCTTGGCTTCCTTCTCGAAATTGTTTTTACCCAACTGCAAAATCTGCCCGAGGTAAGTGTACTCAGAAACAATTTCGAGAAGGTGGCCATGTACGATCACCGGTCTTGGATCAATGTGGGCATTGATCATGACTTTGGTTTTATCCAAATTCATGCCAAGACCGATACATCGGGAGGCTGAAGCTAGACTGTCCAGCATCCGGTTCAGCTCCTCTAGCGACTCCGCCATTAAGACTATGTCATCAGCGAATCGCAGGTGTGAGATGTAGTCGCCGTTTATGTTGATGCCCTTGTCTTTCCAGTCCAGCGTCTTAAACATATCTTCCAACGCGCTCGTGAACAGTTTCGGGGATATGACATCCCCCTGCCTCACTCCTCTGCGCAGTTGGATCGGTTTAGTCTGCTGGTCCTGTACTCGGACACTCATCGTAGCGGCTTCGTAGAGACATCTCAGCACCTCGATATAACGATAGTCTACTTGGCATCGCTGTAAGGATTGTAGAACAGCCCAGGTTTCAACGGAGTCAAAGGCCTTCTCATAGTCCACAAAAGCCAGACACAGGGGCTGATTATACTCTTCGGACTTCTGTATAATCTGCCTCACTGTGTGAATGTGGTCTATGGTACCATATCCTCCGCGAAACCCAGCCTGCTCCGGTGGCTGAAACTCGTCGAGTCTCCTGGCGAGACTGTTCGATATAACTCGTGAGAAAAGCTTATAGACGTGACTTAGGAGCGAGATGGGTCTATAATTTTTAAGAAGGGTTTTATCTCCCTTCTTAAAAAAGAGCACCACCAAACTCCCACTCCACGCCTTTGGAGTTCTCCCACTGTGAAGGACGGCGTTGAAGAGGCTCTGTAACCCCTGTATAACAGGGTATCCTCCAGCTTTCAAAAGCTCTGATGTTATTCCGTCCTCACCGGGGGCTTTTCCATTTTTAAGCTGCCTCAGAGCTAACACGATCTCGTCTTGACTGATGTCTGGCAGTTCGTCGGTATAGTGGCGTATCAAGGTGGCTCTAGAATCGTGGTCGTCTCGTTGGGAACGGGGAGCATGTGCAGCGTATAAACGGCCATAAAAGTCCTCTATCTCGGCCGATATCTCCGGCTTCGACAATACGGTCCTTCCGTCGTGCGTTGAGAGCTTCGTCAGGTGGCTCCTTCCAAGCTGCTGAGTGAATACTTTGGACCCTCGGTTTCGCTCTATCGCCTCTTCGATGAGGCGTGTATTGGAGCTCCGAAGGTCGCGTCGTACCATCTTCGCAATTCGCTTGTTCAGGTCTGACCTCTCTGACGAAGTCGCTTGGGTGGTTTCCCGTCTTTTTGTCATCAGCCCAAGAGTCTCATCCGAGAGTTTGGACTTCTTACCAGTACGCTGCTTTTTGCAAAACTTGATGCCCTCGTCCCTCAGCGTTTCTACCAGATTGTGTAGGGTCTCGTCAGCGTCATCAGTGGGTTCCAAGGCAGCGAATCTATTCCCGAGAAGCTGCTGAAACTTCTCGGTGCCCGCCATGATTTGGATTGGGTTCGGTCGGAGCGTGGACTTCATCAGACGGTTTCTTTCAAGCTTCAAATTTATATTCAGAGAGCCTCGAAGGAGTCGGTGATCAGATCCGGTATTGAACCTGTTGATCACTGAGACATCTCTGAATATATGCTTGCTATCCGTCATGATGAAGTCGATCTCATTTTTTGTCACAGAATCGGGACTCCGCCATGTCCACTTCCTTTGGGGCTGTTTCTTAAAGAAAGAGTTCATTAAGAACAGCCCCTCTTTCTCGAGGAAGTTGACGAGCATTTGTCCCCTGTGATTTCGAACACCAAAACCATGCGGGCCTATTCGGGATTCGTTGCCAGTCTGGGTTCCCACCTTGCCGTTAAAGTCCCCCATAACAACGTTGAAGTGAGCCTTGGTGGTGTGATGTAAGGCTTTGGATATGTCTTCGTACATATCCTCCACTTCATCATCCGAGTGTGCCGAGGTCGGTGCGTAGACCTGAATGACCTTCAAGCTGTAGCGCTTAGACAGCCGAAGGATCAGGTACGCTACCCTGGTCGACACACTGGAGATTTCTTCGACGTTGTTAGAGAGGGCCTTATTGACGAGGAAACCTACGCCACCCTGGGATGTTTTATCACCCTCGCGAAAGTAGAGAAGATGGCCCGAGTCTAAGGTTACAGTGTCCTCCCCCTCTCTACGGACTTCACATAACCCTAGAACATGCCATTTAATGTTCTCTAGCTCCACTTCCAACTGCGCTAGATGGTGATCAAGCCTCAGAGTGCGTCCGTTAAACGTTGCCAGGGTCAGTGTGTGTGGGGTGTGGTAGCCTAATGTAGCCCGGAGATTCCTAGCACCCCCTGCCCCGCCGTTACCGTGGCCGCTACCATGGCCAGGAATAGCGAGGCGGCCGGGAACTGGGGGCCATTTTGTGGCGGTTCTTATCATTGGGGGTAATTGCCCATAATCCCCACGCTGGGCATGCGGGTTGGGGATCGCAGTTTAGTGGAGTAGTTCTGCAGAGGGCGCTGCTGCCCGCCCCCCGGTGTGTTTCCCTTAGTCGCCTCTTACGACACCCACGGGATGAGTTGGGGTGGTGAAATTCTATATTATGCCGTCACCACACGGCACAAATAAAGTATTGACATAAAGTATTGACTATTGAAAAACCTGGCTACTCTAGTAGCTGCTACAGTAACTTCTTTTTTAATTTCTTATAATTTTTTTTTGAACATAGAAAATTACAGTTAATTAACTAGATTACATTACTTTTAACCATCACCCAGATGTTCCCCATTGTTGGGATTAACCTCATTAATAAGCACCTTATCAATATATGGTGTACAGTACATACATTGATTGGTTTTAAAGAAATACCAAAGAGAATATAACCACTACGTTCTATTATTATTTAGCACGTCTTTATTTATTTAGCACATTCAGAGCCGGATCTAGGGAGAGTGCTGGGGCTCGCTCCGTAAGCTCAAGCGCAAAATTGGCGGCAAAATCTTTATCTTGGTAAATTTTTTGGCAAAACTAATTTTTTTAACTAAGGTTATACACAAAAATGACAAAAAAACTATTTTTATATGTCATAAAGTTTATTATAACAAGCTGATAAATAAGACTAACTCAGTACTCCTTTCTATAAAGGACATTAAAATACCAATTGCGAAACAATGTATAATTTCAAATTAATTAACTTTAGATTTATTAATACATATACCAAATAAATATGTAAAGTGGTTAAATAACTAGAAATATATTACTTATCCAATTTGAAATTATTTGAGATTAGTTTGGTAAATTTAATCTCTTTGGAAGGTTTTATTAATACCATGTAAAGTCAAAGTAAAAACTAAAAGACTAGATTTTATAATACCTAATGATTAAATGATCATTACTATTTGATTTGATGAGCTAACGTATACACGTTATTATTGGACACATTTAAAACGACTTATCGACTAGGTGTCTAAAATTCGTCAAGCCCCGTATTATTATGCTAGCGTTAGGCCTACACATCATACCTAATTGTCCGATGCCGGCATTTGATTATTTGGTTCATTTATCGAGATGAATGCTTGGAAATGGATGATAAACCAGAGACACTGACGTTATAAAATCTATTTCTATAACGTCATAAGTCATAACCTCAACGTATAAAACACCAACTAATAACACAAATGTGAATTGGTTTCAATTAAAATGTCACAAAACATTAAAAGTAAATTAAAGTAATTTGCCAATACCAAAAATGATTCCATTCCATTTTTATTTATATTGATTAGGAGGTGGTATTTAGTTAGTGATAATAATGACAAATAAATTTAGCTTATGTTTTGAGACATCTGAATTCACACCATTGCCACTTATTATTTCTTGATTGTTAAGATAAATAAATTGTAGACTAAGCTTACAATTTACCTAAGTACCATTAAAATACTAGATTAATGAATACATTAGTTAAATATCTATTGATGCCTTTTACACTGGTCTCCAAGATTTTTCTTTCACATAGCGACACCTAAACAACATTTTTAAATTCCTTTTTGTGCGCCATTCCTTCCTTCATTTTATTAATTTAACAACTACAACGCTTAGCACATTCGTGGAAGATATGCGATGCAAGCAAGTGTACAGTAATATAATAATAGTAGGTGCCCTAACATTTCGTTAAATTAGTGACCGCACCCACCTACTACACGAACTTTTAGCTTAAATGTTTTAATGAATTGCTTACACCGATTTAACTATTAACCTAAGGATCGCAAGTTTAACTTTAATATATTTTGATGAATTTGCAGAGAACATTTCTGAGTTTACTTACGAGCTTGAATTGAAATGATAATTCTTATTTGAATAAATAAGTTTGTTGGAAGACTATATAAATTAAAACGTTAAAATATTTTATACCATACACACATACTTCCAGGTTCCACATTATCAATAGAAGGTAGCACAATACATTCACGTTCTTTCCAACACCAGTCCACATTATTTTCATATAAAACACTGGACGACATTCTATTATCTATTCTAAACATGCATATACTTATTATTAATATAAATGGGGTTTAAAATGCATTGTATACAAAACTAATTTTGAAATTTTACTCTAAAAAATATTTTTGCCGATTAGTGAACACCACGTATCATTATTTAGGTACATAATTAACATTTAATGAGTAGCTAGTAAAAGTATTTTATACCTATTCAAATATCAATAATCCACAATATCTTATATCTAAAATTAATAAGTTTCTAACCATTCAATTAAATATCGCTAAACTCTAAGCACATTTGCATAAAAAAAAATTATGAATTATGTCACAAAATTATAAATATCACAATAAGAACATAGCAGTTACAACAATGTTTAAATTTAAAGAACGCGTTCCTGTAAAAGCTTGAATTAAAATAATATTTGGCTTAATATCTAACATTAATAACAATACGATAAAAACAGCTACATTTTTAATTTAGCACAGTACAATTATTTTTAAATGCATATCTAAGTCATAAGTCACATAACTATTCGTTTCAAAATCAAATGCATATTCAGTAGATCAATGTTCAACCTACTCGGTGAGTCAGGGTAACTACGGTAGGATAAGGTTCTATACAAAAGGAAGGTATGCTTTCTTCGATACAGGATTGTACTAAGGAACGATCTAGGGGGTTTTGAATGTAATAAAATGTAGTTTTTTTATAAATAGGGCTTTTTTTCACATTCCTGTTACATTGAAAAAATTAAAGCCCGCTGTGTATTTGTCTTTAACCTATTAAAAAATTTATAAATGACCACCACTCTCGGAATAACGAAGGTTTACTCTATAGACTAGATTCAATTCCCATTGCTGTTTGAAAGACGAAGTTAAAAGTATTTAAAGACTCGCTAACTTGCTTTCCTATGACATTATTATAGCTCTGTTTTGACTTTATTACATTTTGAACATTGAAGTTTCTTTCTTTTGCTAACATGCCATCAAAATTTAGGTCCAATTACACTATCATCAATATCGCCTGCACCCGAACAACTGATTATATTGGGTCTTTGACACAAGTTGCCACTTTTTGGAGAATAATAAATAAATAGTAATGTAACAAAATCAAGAATTATAAAAAAAGTGATTATAACTTGCCGTTAAATGATTTTCGAATATTATTCTACTCAGCCTGCCCACTGGAGTTATAATTTTCCATGAATTCAATGTCAGTAAGCAGCTGACTTTTTCACATCTGATGGAATGGTTCATTTTATTTGTAGTGGAAATTTTTAAAAATTTTTTTGGGCCTAATTACTAAATACAAAATGTTATTGAGGTGATAGGTTGATTAGCGTTGTCTTCCGGCCATGGTTCGATTCGTCATGCAAGCACTCTGCATGCAGCACCATTGTTTCAGTGTCTAAAGTCATTATTAATCATAACGTCACTATGATTTTCTATGATGTCCCTCCTCTGTCCCTCCCTTCCCATTTCGAGTTTCTTGTTGTTCGGGTGTCAAATTTATTAAAGGAGATCTCAACTGTCATCGTAAAATAAGTAGTTAAGTTGCGATTGAATCATAAAGACTGATGGTAAAACAGGTCCTAAGATAATATTAAATTGTATCAGAACCTTACGCCCCCGTCTATATAATGAACTCCTGAGTCACCGGCGGCTCCAGCTAGCTGAGCTCGCTGTAGGCGGGCGGCGGCGGCGACTCCCGGCCCGGCATCAGCACTGCGATCTTGTACGGCGGCGGCGCCTCGGGGGAGTCGCCTTGGGCGGACTGCAGGAGGGTCGTCAGGGAGATGTCGTCTGAGGGCTCCGATTGGGACTGTTGCTGTGGACAATCGTATTTTAAGATGGATTTCATTTGTGGATAATTTAATTCATATTTAATGTTGTACTTGGAGCACGTTATTTAAATTCTGACTTAGCACATAAAAATTACCTGGTGTTGCAATCTGCTAAAATCATAACTTTATTGTTAGTAGGTACCTACCAGAGAAAGACAAAACTCAATACAGAAAGAAATTCCGAGAATCGCATGAGAAGAGGCCCTCACCAGCAGAATTTCATCTTTATCT